>VMDO01002794.1:0-158447 GCA_007922755.1 Pedetes capensis | reverse complement strand
GGGGGGGGGATAAGAATGATGTCAATATAAATGGACTAGAAATTGCATGTGATTGTTCTAACAAGATAAAAACAAAGACCACTACAGGAAAAGTTTCTATCTTAAACAGAACTGGAACCCAAGGACATAGAAAAAAACTACTAAGTAAAAGATAGAGAAGACTTAGATGGGAAACTTAGATGGGAAGGGTGGGAGGGGGGAAGCATAGGTGAGGGTAAGGGGTAACCTATATGAATAATGTTTATCAAAATGCATATATGGAAATGTCACAATGAAAAGCATGTCAAAATGAAACACATTAAGATGTACATTAACAATTTCTAATAAATAAAGTAAAAATTTTTTGAATTTTTTCATATATGACAAGTCATTATTTTAAGTTTAGTGAAGTTATTTTAGTAAATAGGATATTACTATAAAACACAGGAAACTCGAATTTTACTACTAAAAATTATGGTACCTATCAGAAAACAAATGTGTTAATTTATAAGAAGAAATAATGTTGCCTCCATCATAACCTTCTTGAAGATTATTCAGAGAATTTGGTAATCTACTTTGGATTATTTTAGAAGACAACACATTTCAATTCTGTAAAAAGTGCAGCACTCCTAATAATCAAGTTAATAGTGGTAGTAGAACAATTTGTTAGCTGAATCACTTGCTGTCAACCACTCACAAAATTTGCTTCCTATGGAAAGTGTGTGAGCAATTTCTACCAAAGGACCACAGGGTCTTAGAGTGATGAAAATAAGAATGGGAAAGCTTAGAGCACAGCACCAGTAGCTGTGAACAATATTTCTGAGGCACTATACTGACTAGCCAAACAGCCTATTACAGAATGATTTTGTTAATGAATGGTAGATGAGTTCATTTATACATTCTTTTATCTAATGGTAGAAGCTAAGCCAAGTCAGATGAATATTAACAGGTACAGGAGAGGGCCTTAAATCTCTATTTCACCTTAATAGGTATTTGTTTCTTGATCCCAAACACTGAAAACACTAACCTTTGATTTGAAGAAAGATAAAAGAAAGGCTCCAGCAAATTATATTATGTATGAAAAGACAGCAATGATAGAGAAAACAAAGAAATGAAAAGAAAAAAACTGTTTGACAGAAGAAACAGGATGTTGGACAGCTACAATTAAGATCTTGAAACTGTGAAACTTTCATAAAAATAGTAAAAATAGTAAAATAAGAGTTTTCTTAGATGATTTGCTGAGCTGTTAATGCAGACCAGCAGGCTGGATCATTTATGTTATATGCAGAGTTGGTGCCCTGTGATGGATAGCTCAATGTGCACATGGGAAGTGACATTTCAAACTGTGTAGGAAATGTTGGACTCATTTGTTGAATGTCAGGGTTTATATGTGAGATTATGAGAGCTGGGAACTACAGTAATAGCATATCTGGCATGGGGAATTATTTCATGAGAAGTTTGCTTATTTCATTTTGTTTTTAAAAAGTCAGCTTTGGATTTAGTTAGTACTATTGAAAAGTACACATTGCATAGATTAATGCCTAATGTACTAAACTCAGAGATAATACAATGAATCTGATTTTTTTAAATTTGGAAAACAAAAACAATAAATATTTTTTATTCTCTTGAAGGATTAAAAAATCACTGATTATAAACTAATTCTGGTCTAGTTGGATTTTTAAGCTTCTGTAACATTCTAATTTCTTATATAGGTCAAAGATTATTAATCCATAAGCATAATCATGATCACACTATTAAGTTTTGCTTTTCTACATCTATAGTAAGTAGTAGTGAGCTCAACATCAGAGACATGAATGGAGTGTGGAGAAGTAGGTTAGTTTTTGGACATACTTACCTGAATTTATAGATTTTAATGAAGTTTAACCCTTATGTAAGAAGAGTTTGTTATGAAGCATTTTAGAGTTGTCTAATATATTTATGAATAATAGTTGAATAAATCTCACAAATTTAAATATCTAGTAAAATACAGGGCTTGGGTTTAGCTCCATTGTAGAGCACTTGCTCTGTGCACTCTAAAGCTCTGAGTTCCATCCCCAGCACCACAAAAATGGGAGAAAGACCTGGCAGCCCACTTCCCAAACAATCTTAAAACAATCAAGCCATTGAAAACCCTATGAATAGCATAGAACCACTGACATAGTGCTGGACATGGCACAGTGTCAGGGAGTGTTTCATTCTGTTGTACATAGGGTCACTAGGAGTCGGACCCAAGTCAAAGGCATCTAATAATAACAGTAAAATACAAATATTATAACTTCAGATTTGTGCAAGTTATGTTGTACTCATGGGTTTAAGATGTACATTGTGTTAGTTTCCTTATCTCTGCCATAACAAATTACATAAACTTAGTGGCTTTAACAAACACAAATGTTCCTTCACAGTCCTATAGGTTAGAAGTCCAACATGTGCTGGGCTAAAATCAAGGTGTCAGCAGGGCTTCCTTCCTTTCTGAAAATTCTATGAAATAATTCATTTCTTCACCTATCCAGCTTCTAGAAATCACCCACATTCCTTGGCTCATCGCCACTTCCTCCAAAGCCAGCATATTTCTCTCAGATCATTCTCCTCCTGACTCTGTTCTACCTCCCTCTTCTGCTTTCAGGGACCTTTGTAATTGTATTATGATTGCAGTCCAGGATAAACTCCCTGACTGTTAATTAACAATCTTAATTCTGCCTACAACTTTAATTCCCTTTTGCCATATCACCTAACATACCATGGGTCCTGGGGACTAGGATATGGGCATGTTTGGAGGGCTAGTGTTGTACACATTTTTTCACATTTGGTAATCTCTACAATCAAGAAGTTACATAATCACTGTAATGAGACAACATTATTTCATGGTTTCATTGGCAATGCTTTTCTTATTGGAACATAAAATAAGAGTGCATCTTACAATTGATGGCTTTTAAATTTAATGAAATAACAGCTTAACTTCAAAGTAATAAATAAAATGACTATAAAAATAAGTATAACTAAAATCTAATCTTTTTTCTTCTGTGAGCCATAAATCATGCTCTCAAAATGATGTCAAAATTATTTCCACAGAAAGATTAGTTAATTTTGTGGTAAGACTCTGGACTTCAGTTACTAAATTTTCAAATAGTCAGTTATTAAGTTCAGGTTGGCACTCATCTATCTTTTAGAGATGATAGTTGATTAAATTGATATTATATTTTATTAATGACTGCAGCCATACCACTGTGGCATCCTGTCTCGTCAGATCTCCGAAGATAAGCAGGGTTGGGCCTGGTTAGTACTTGGATGGGAGACTGCCTGGGAACACCAGGTGCTGTAGGCTTGGGAGAAGGACCTAGTAACCCACTCTCAAAAAACAATCAGCCATTGAAAACCCTATGAATAGCAGAGAAGCACTAATAGTATTTCGCCTTTGTACATAGGGTCACTGTGAGTCAGACACTGACAACAACAACAAGATACTTTATGAAAAACTTTTAAGATGGCAGAACCCTTGTAAATTCACTCTTACCCATGATATATTTCTTTTATGTCTTATACTCAATTATTCTCTACCTTTGTATAATAATTCCCCATCTGTAATGATACCTGTTCTGATCAATTTTACAGTTGAGTTTGTGTTTGCAACATTCTCAAAAAGTATGAAGTATGAATTACAAAATCATTGTTGAGTGATCTTTTCTGCATCCGAATTGAAGTATCCCCAATGGTCAGTTGCACTGTGCATAGCTTCGCTGTTGACCAGAGATGCTTCTCTCCACTCGTGAATACTCAGCATTTTAAAAGAAATCACAGTCTTATGCCATATAATGACGTTTCAGTCAACAATACAGTGGACTGAATATATGATGGTGGTCCCATAAGATTATATTGCCTTACAGATGTAGCCATCCTAGTTTGTGTAAATATAGTATATGATGTTCAAGCAATGACAAAATCACCTAACAGCACAGTTCTCAGACTGTATCCCTGTTATGAAATGATGCTTTACCATGAAACAGCTGAAAATTTCCCTCAGGACCTTGGGAGGAACTGGACATTTAAAAAGCTGACTCATCTCAGGATTCTTGAGGATCTGCTAAATGTTGTGAGATGCCCTAACTAAAGCTCATTCTGCACATTCATAACTATGAAATAAAAATGCTGAGGGTAAGGTATTTTTCAAGATTATTCTTGATTCTGAGTGAAATGGGAAATTCACTCCATGAGCACCAGCCATGAGATATGGGGCTCTGGTAATATGGTGTGACCCACCTAGTTCTCAACAGCTAGTGATCTGTGGGCAATAATGTCCACTTGTGGAGCCAAAAATGGGGCTAAAGTAATGGAGTTTGAGTACATAGTGGCAGAAGCTAAAATTAATGTTACAGAATCTTGGCAACCTCTGTGCCTATGTCAAAATACCTACTTTGAAATCAAGGACTCTTATCACTGAACAGATGATATGTCAGATAGACCATGCCACTTCAGGCTATCAGAATCATTTTTTCCTTCCCTCTCAAAATAACTTCCATATGAATTAAATATAAATTTAACACTGCTAATAGCAGTAATCCCCCATGTGTCTGTCAGCTTGTTGTGCTGTGGAGGATTACGTGTTGCTGTGATGCTGAAAGCTATGCCACCAGTATCTCAGATAGCAGGGCCATCCATGGTGGATAGGTTCCAGTTGAGCTTCCAAACTAAGACAGACTAAGGAGAAGGACCCAGAAGCCCCCTCTTGAAACAATTAGCCATTAAAAACCCTGTGAATAGCAGAGAAACACTGTTAGATACAGTACTGAAAATTAGCACCTCAGGTTGGAAGGCACACAAAAACAACTGGGGAAGAGTTGCCTCCTCAAAGTGGAGTCAGCCTTGATGATGGGAATGGAGTAGAGCCTCTGGGACCTCCCTTTGCTGATGTGGCACAACTCAAAATGAGAGGAAACACAATGTCTGCAACATTGGGCTCAAGCAAGAAAGATCATGACACAGTGTTGGGTAGTGTTTCACTCTGTTGTACATATGGTAGCCATGAGTCAGATCTGACTTGATGGCATTTAACAACAGTAGCAATAATAGCCCCAAATAAATAACTCTAAGGCCTGGGGCTATTGATCACCAAACTTAATTCCCAGAAGAAAAATTCTAGCAGACGTATAGTAAAGGGTAAAAAAGGTTTTTAAGAGGTGTTACTATCTACAGAAGTTAATTCCTAACTATGTTCACAGATTTTGGCTTTTATTATTTTTAAGGAGTTTATTTAAGTGGTAGGGAGTTGATAATTTGCTTTGCAGCATTTATAGATTTTTTTTCCATATTAATTATTTGGGAAAAATATATGTTGCAAGAATTCATTTAATGCTAAGCCAGATAAGAATTTTAATGGAACTCAGTATTTGGATCATTGTACCTGTCATACCAAAGACCTTGAAGTGTAGATGGTTTGACTATTCCATCTTTTTCTTTGGGGATAACACATCTATAACTCATTAACAGTTGCAGTCTAGGATGTTTTAGCTATTTGCATTTTACTCCTTTGCTAATTATAGCCACACTAGCTAGGTATGCAAATGCATCTCTTTCTGAGTGGTTTGTGTAAAACCTTCCCATCCTCAATGTGCAGCAGAGGCTTGCCAGATAAGACCTTCCTGCTCTCAGCCCACCTGACCAAATTCCTCTTGAATCCCTTCTCCACTGTGGTCGTTCTGGCTAAGAACATCACAGATTCTCTGAGGAGCCTTGGGCAAGCCATGGAGAAAGGGAATGAAAAATAACAGCAAGCAAGAAAGGGAACAATAAGGGTGGGGAAAGAGAAAGAGAGGTAGAGAGACAAAGGTTAAAGAGAGAGTAAGGATGAAAGAAATGAGATAAAGAGACAGGAGGAAAGAGAAAACATATGTAAAAATTTTAGAGACAAGGAGGGTTTGTTGTATTATGGGTATTATAATATTTTTATAATTGGTAAACCAGAATATATGAATTCCTAATTAAAGCTCTCCAATGACTTTCTATCATACTTAGAACTGAATTAAATCCAAGATCCTTACCATGACCTTCAAAGCCTTACATGATCTACCTATCAAATACCACTTAATAACTAAAAATAAGTTATTATCTCTCACTGGTTCTGTGGTCCAATATCTGGAGCAGCTTGGTTTTGTTTGGCTTGGCTTGGCTTGGCTTGGCTTAGTGGTTCTTCTTGGAGTCTCATGAGGTTGCAGTCAGATATTAGCTGGCACTACAGTCTTCTGAAGGATTGAATAGGATTAGAGAAGCCATTTCCAAGGGGACTCTCTCATGTAACTGGCAGGTTGATGCTGGGTGGCTCAGTTCCACTGGTGAGCATCCAGGGAGAAAAAAAGAGAGACAAAAGGAATCGGAGAAGAAGGAAAGATAAGAAGGGGAGAGCAGAGAAATGGAGATAGGGGGAGGGAGAAAAAGAAAGGGAGGAAGAGAGAGAGAGAGAGAGAGAGAGAGAGAGAGAAGCAGAAGCTATATTCTTTTTGTGGCCCAGCTTCAGAATGTTTGCAAGATTATTTCTGTCCTACTACAATGGTTGAGAAAATTCAATGCCCCTGCCAAGATTCAAGGAGAGGGACCATAGACCCCTCCCATAGGTGACAGTTTGTTGGAAGTACAGTTAGAAAGGGATAAGTTCAGAAGTATGGCTGTAAGTATTGAAGTACAGTCTTCCATGAGGAAATCTTCCTGTGTTTCCTGTGGTCAGATGGTTTTAACTCTTGTATAACTGGTAAATCAGATTGTATCAATCCCCTGCTAAGAGTCCAATGACTTTATATCAATTACTCACCAAATTCCTTACCTAAAATGCCTTACATGACCTAGGCTTTCTCTCTGACCTCCTTTCTTACCATTTTCACCCATCTCCTCCTCCAGCCACACTCCCTTTTTGTTGTATATTTTATTTCCTGCCACTTCTCACATATATCAGGTTCATTCCCTGTGCCTGGATTACTATGTATAATAATAGAAATGTATGTTCATATTATATATTATTGCACACATTTGTTGACTGAATGAACAAATAGGTGGTAGCTCTTTTTAGAGCCATTCTCAACATACTCTGCCCCATGTGGCAGCACTGTAATAAATATGCTGGAGAGATCAGGACAGCAGAACTACTTCACTGAATGCCCACTGTACATACAGGACTCCTGCACTACTTAGGAAGCACTCACATGCTGCAAGTCACAGTGAGACCTGGTAAAATCTTTTCAATCTGGATAAATGAATAAGCCTATGATGGTGCTTACATTAAGTGATATTCATGAAAATGATAGACTGGCATAGAATTAATTTTAATTTGTGAGTTTTGACTCTAACCCAGCCATTTGCTTTTAAATTTGTTGACCACTCATGCTAAACTCAAAAATCTCTGAGGCTTTTTGAGGCAGTAGAGTGCTATCTTAATGATGATGTGTCAAAGGATTAGACATTCAGTGTAAATGGGACTCTATAATGAATTTTAAAGGCAGGCTTGCCTTGCAGATCACTGGACACTAGGTAAATTGTATAGCTAATGAGATGATGGGCTGGGATTTAGCTCAGTTGGTAGAGCACTGCACTGCAGTCTCTGACGTCCCGAGTTCGATTCCCAGCACCGCAAAAATGGGAGAAGGACCTGGCAATCTACTCCCAAGGCAATCCCGAAACAGTCAGCCATGGAAAAACCTATGAGGGTCACTATGAGTTGGATACCGACTCGACAGCACCTAACAACAACAACAACAAATGAGATGACAGTTCAGACCTTTTCTGAGCCAGCAGAATAAAGCCAAGCAAGATGCCTATGGTTGCTAATGCAAGAAATTTAACAAAAGTTGGTCAGTAAGGGTGATATTACAGGAAACAAAAGCATCTAGACACTTCTTCATCCCTGTTTTCTCATGGCCTCACTCCAGCTATACTGACTATTCACAGACCACCATACCAGGCCATCTTACACTCCTGTCTCTGCTTATTGTGTTTCCTCTTGGGGTGCTGCAACTCTTGAGCTTCAGCTTTCTCTGAAGCATCTCTAAAATTACATCCCCAAAGTAGAACCCAGTACTTCCTTCTGTTGACTCCAAAGCCACCTATATACCTGTACGTGTATCCTATGTACACGTATACCTATACATACCTATACCATAACAGTTTTTTTGTGTTTATTTATTTGTATCACTGCCCTTTCTTCTGGGACACAAGCTTCTTGAGACCAGAATGTGGCTCATGTTGGACTTTCATCTAGGACACAGCCAGTGGAGGGATTTAATGAATAAATAGGCAGACAGGCAAATGAATGAACTTTCTTAACTATGCTCCATCAAGAAGAAAGTGTGAAAAAATACTTCCCTGGCATGCTCATACTATGTTCATTGGAAAAAACATTGGTATCTCTCTTTCTAGACTGTCACAGTAAATAGGACTTTGTCTGTAAGGTCTGTAAGATAAAAATTTCCAGGACTAGCCTTTAGGGATAGAGCCTCATGGAATGCAGCACAGTCTGTACATCATGTAAAGATAAATATTCCAAAGGCAGAGATTGCTCATGCAAGGCAATGATTTTTCCCTAAGCTGCTAGAAAACTAACCCCCAAAACCTCTGCATTGTAAAACAAATGGTGAATTTGGTTTGGTATAGCTGTATATTCATTGTTCTAACATTAACAACTCAGTCTTATGTGAATAAAATTTAGGAAATCGCATCTTGGAGAAAACTATTAATCAGGGAGGAAAATGTTACCTTTGATACCTAAATCAGTGTATGTATTATACAGTTACAAGATTTACTAAGGGAATTTTAAAAAATTAAGTAGTATGCCGGGTGGGGTGGCACATGCCTATAATCCCAGCAGCTTGGGAGGTAGAGGCAGGAGGATTGCAAGTTCAAGACCAGGGGCAGTCTGCATAACTTAGCGAGACCCTGTCTCAAAAAGTAAAAAAAAAAAAAAAAAAAAGGGCTAAGGGTGCAGCTCAGTGGTCCAGCACTTGCAAAGCATGCAGGTGAGAGGCCCTGGGTTCAACCCCTAGTACCAGAAAAAAAAAAATTAAGTAGTATTAGAATATATTCAAACTAGGTGTTCTTCTAATGTGAATGAAATACAAATTTATGTTAAAAGCTGTATGTATGAAAGCTTTGTCCTTGGTCTCAAGATGTGTTGAATTATTTCCAGTTGGCAAAGGGGAAAAAAAAAAGATTCAGAATTCACCCATAGGATTGTGTTAGTACCTCTCCTTTGGCCATTTTTCTTACAAAATGTAGATTGTTATGTCCATGTCTTTCCTATGTAAGGTCCATGCCCCTTGAGTTTGTGTCCCTATCCTGTTTACCTTTGCTGTACAAATCCAGATAGCAGCAGGTGTTGGTGCATCATGAATGTGGAAGCAAAGGTCAATTGAGTCACTTGCTGCAACACCTTCTCTGGGTTTTTAACTTTGCAACTTCCTACAGCATGGTTATCTAACCTCTGAGCTCATTTCTCAAAAGCCAGCCATTGCTCAACATACCTGTACTTGTCCTCAAGGAGCTCTGGTGGGAAACAGCCATGGGAGAATACATGCTTCAGCAAAGATAGAGGAAAATGCTGTCAGAGGGGTCACTGAGTGTCTTAACCTGGGTGATGCAATCAAGGACAGTATCTTGGAGAGGTAATGGTTGAGCTGGGTCTTGAAAAATGACATGGGCATTTCTGGGGAGATTGTTGCCGTTGTTAGGTGCTGTTGAGTCAGGGCTGACTTGTAATGACTCTATGTACAGCAGAATGAAACTCTCTCTCTGACACTGTGCCACACACACAATTTTTTTATGTTTAATCCCATTGTTGCAGCCACTGTATCAATCCATCTAGTTGACAATCTTCCTTTTTTTCATTGACCGCTGCTCTCCCAAGCATGATATCCTTTTCCAAGGACTGGACCCTTCTGAAAACATGTCCAAAATATATAAGACACAGTCTAGTCATCCTTGCTTCCAAGGAGCACTCTGGTTGTACTTCCTCTAGGACAGATGTGTTGGTTCTTTTGGCAATCTATGGTAGGTTCAATATTCACCTCTAGCACCATAATTCAAAAGCATCAATTCTTCTCTTGTCTCCCTTATTCACTGGGTAGCTTTCACAAGCATATGATGTGACTGACGGAAATGGAATTCTAGAAAAAGATAGAGAGTAAAAAGGCCCAGAGATTCCAGATGTAATAGTTACTTTTGTGTTGTTGTTCTTGTTGTTGTTGTTAGGTGCCATCAACTTGGATCCAACTCACAGTGACCCTACGTACAACAGAACAAAATACTCCCTGACACTGTGCCATGACTGGCACTAATCTGCAACCAAAATACCTGAGAGAAAAGTTAAAATGAGGAAGGATTTATTTTGGCTCATGGTTTCAGAGGGTTCAGTCCATAGTTGTTTGGCCCATGTGCTTGGACAGAACATAATGGCAATGACCAAGGATCTGCTTTACCTCATGATGGACAGGAAGTAGAGAGAGAGAGGAAAGAACCAAATAATAGGTATAACCTTCAATAGAACACACCCAGTGATCTACTTCCTTCTGCTAGACCTCACTTCCTAAGATTTCCACTACCTCCCAAAATAGGTCCACCAACTGGGCAAGGTGTTCAACACATGAGCCTGTGAGAGACATTTTTTATTCAAACCTTAACACCAGACCACTCAGCACATTCAGCGTAAATGTGGGAGCACAGGTAGATACCATCCCAGGACTTGAGCAATAACACACTATACAGACAAATGTCTCCCTTTCTATCATCAGTGATGATTGAGTCCTGAGTTTGTATTTATTACCCCCATGTGTTTCTTTATAGTCTTTCTATCCATATATATCATCTGTACTAGTATCACTTGTGTTTAAACTTTATAATGTTCATATAACAAAACAATATTTTATTAGGCACTCAACCTATACTTTCAAGCACTGTTGAAAATATTGAACCAGTTAATCCTCACAACTCCATGATGTGGCCACTCTTATTTTCTCATTTTACTAAGAAAGAAACCAAGGCACAAAGTTTTAAGTTTCCCAAGATTTCATAGAATAATGGGACAGTAGAATTTGATACCAGGCAGTCTGATTCCAAAGCCTATGTTCTTTTTCCTTGGCTTCAAAAGTAATATTATTAATGAAAATCGCCTTGTTTTTCTGTTAGAGTGAATTTTTATTTAATTTCTATCAATAAACCAAAGGCCAATAATATTTTCTATGCCTTTCACTTTTGATACAGTGTTCATTTCTTTCTTTCTTTTTTAATTCAGATAACTACATTCATATGCAGTTATAAGAAAGAATATAGAGAAAGTCTTTCTATATATTTCCCGGTTTCTCACAGAGGTAACATTTTGCCAAACTATAGTATATTTGATTATAGTATAATACCACAATATTACTAGATATTGATAATGGTAAAATCTACTAACTTTATTAAGATTTCCCAATTTTATTTGTACTTGTGTGTGTTAAGTTAGATACAATTTTATCACCTATGTAAGTTTATGTACTCACCATATACTCAAGATAATGAATAGTTCCAACTCTCAAGTGTTTCATGTGTTGTTCTTTTATGACCATACCTTTGTTGTTGTTGTTGTTATTGTTGTTGGGTGCCGTGGAGTCAGGATCAACTCATAGCAACTCTATAAACAATAGACAAAACACTACCTGACACTGTGCCATGCCCAGCATTATTGTCAGTGCTTCTTGGGTATTCATAAAGTTTTCAATAGCTGATTGTGTTTTGGAAATGAGCTGCCAGGTCTTTCTCCCAAGCTTACCGCACCTGGTGTTCCTAGGAGGTGTCCCATCCAAATACTAACCAGGCCCAGTCCTGAGCTTAGCTTCCAAGGTCTAATAGAATCAGATGCCACAGTGGTATGGCTGCAAGCATGACCATACCTACTTTTCTGTAATTGACCTTCAACCTGGTCCAACCCCATTCTTAACACTATCAACTACTAAATTGCCCTCTATTTCTAAAATTCCAAAAGCTGCATTTTAAATATCTAGCCCAGTGAGCATTATATTTTCAATATTTTTATATTTGTCAATGTATATTGTTCTAGTCCTTACATTGTAACTGCTGTGTGGATAGCTCCCAGTTTGCTTAACTTTTCTTTTGTAGCTCGACACTGAGGTTGGTTCCAGACTTTTCTTCATCATTACAATTTGTGAACATATTGACTTGTGCATATTATTGCTTCTTTGTACTTGAGTTGAGGGCTGCCTTGAATGACCAAAGATTTTACCATTATCAATATCTAGTAATATTGTGCCAGCAGGCAGATCTGTACTGGAACAAGCAAAGGTTGGATCCTGGAAGAAGCTCACAGTGAAAGGATACTAGTTACTCCACCCCCAATAGGACTAGGGCCCTAGTGGTCTCCAAAGAATGTTCTTACCCCAAGGAGGAAGATACCCAGTGAAGGATGGGAGGAGAGAGGCTCCATCCCAGCAAGAAGGTGTCAGGTTTGCCTTTGTAGCCAGCAGAGCAAAGTTAATGTGACTTCAAGGCCTCTTTTGCTCACCAAAATTGTTCACACTCTCCTCAACATTATTGAAATTTCTTTTAACTATAAAATCTTTCATTTGACAACTAAAGATAAAAGATTTAAAAGAGAAATCTTTGGTTTAAATAAAAATTTAAAGTGAATGAATTTCAGTGAAATGATAATGAGTTTCAAATCCTTCTAAGCTTTAAAAATAGCAAAGAGGAGAGTTGGCCCGAGGACATGGGCTGAGGCAACAAGGAAAGTGCACCATGTGCAGGAATAGACACACTTAGCCATCAGTGCCTTCTGCTAGGTGGAGACAAGGACAGGCTGGGTATTGAAGGATTTCTGTTACCTACTTGCAATGGCTTTTAAAAGCCATCTCACTTAACATAATGCACCATCATGCTGGGGGATTGATTTAGCCATTGAGTTTTTACTCTGCAGAGGGTGCTTATCACAGCCTTCAATATTTGCAGCCTTATTCAAAGCTGTGCCTGCATTTCCTCTCAGTTCTGTTCTGAGGGTACCACCTGTCTCCAACAGAACTTGCTGCCTCAGTAGAGAGGCCCACGGTTCTGAAAAAATCCCAGGCTTAGTTGACTCAGGGATACGTGGTCACATGGAATTAAGTTATTAATTTTATACTGCTAGATTGAGAATAATTTTTCTTACATGTAGGAATTAACTGTTATGGTTTGTATGAATCGTATTGTTGTTAGTGCCATCAAATCAGGTCCAATTCATAGTGACCCTATGTATAGCAGAAGGAAATACTATCTGACTCTGTACCATGTTGGGCACTGTATCTGACAGTGCTTCTTTGCTATTCATAGGGTTTTTGATGGCTGATTGTTTTGGGAGTGGGCTGCCAGATCCTTCTCCCAAGGCTACAGTACCCAGTATTCCCAGGTGATCTCCTATCAAAGGAATAACCAGGGGCCTGACCCTTAGCTTCTGAGACCAGACAGGATCAGTCACCAGAGTGGTATGACTATAGACATGAATATTACTAGGGAAATATTTGTAAAAACACTACTTGAAACACTTAAATACCATCTTAGATTTTAAAATAAAAAAGTCTGAAAATATTTGGATTTTTTAAAGTAATAAAATAAGGTAGATTACTAAAAGAAGAAATAGTGGTAAAAAAAGAATTACTCTTGTACAATAGCAGCTTCTGATCTTAACTGAGAAATAGATAATAAGTTAAATTCATGCCATATTGGATACCTTAAGAATCTTGTCTTTCCAAGGAACCAAAAGTTACTGGAAATAAGAGGAAAGACAGGTGAGGGTTAACACTTGGCATTTGCTCTGAGGTACTGGCAACTCCATTACCTCCACCTTAAATTGAAACGTTACTGCAATTCATGAGAGGGCCAGGTTGTGCAGCCCATACCTGGCAGGTAGGAGCCTGGTGAGCTGCTGTTCAAACCAGGCATGTCCTGCACATGTCCTGTGTGTGATGCTAGTGGCAGATTCAGCATTCACCTCACCTAACCTGCCCTTGTGTGCAAGCTTTTTGCAGGCTTTTCTTTGGAAATGCTTGCACAGTTATTTAGTCGTTTACAAAACCAACCAATTCCCATGGCGAGATTTATTTTCATGGGAGTCAAATCTCAGATTCAAACTTGGAGAGAGAAAACTGTTGTCATGGAAACCATTCCTATCTTCACTTGGCTGGAGCTGTAGTTCACTCACATGGAAATGAATTGACAAAAGAAGCTGAGGAGAAGGTTTAAAAAAATCAGATACAGCTTAAATCCATTTTCTGAATAATATTGGTGATAATTATTAACTTTATTGCAGATGGAAGTTGGCCTATAAATATTAGATCCTAACACACCTTTCAATATTAGGAAGGAAAAACCTCTATTTAAAATATCCCAGAGTTTCTCTTTTGCCAATGAAGATGGCCAATTAACAGAATAAGATTGTATTTTCATTTGTTCTTGGAATAACTGAAGCAGTAGCAGTGAGAAAGAGATTTGCATTTTGTTTATTTTCCTTATATTCAGGCTCTATAAATAAAATATTAGGTCTATTAGAGGAGGACTTTGTGATTTGTCATCAATACAAGAGCTGAATGTCTCTCAACCTCATAGTCAAATAAAGGAATGAACTACATATGCACACATGTTCTCCTTGCTAACTTATGGTATCATAAGCTGGCCAGAAAGGGCACTTGTGTTTCACAGTCCTTATGGTTTGTGCACCTTCCTAAAGGAAGGTATGCCTCTCAGGGTGGGTGAAGAAATGCGCAGAGGTGGTATGTGTCATCCAATTCTGTACTTCATGGCTCCAATCCTTCCTGCTCCCCAGGAGAATTGCCAAATTCAGCATAAATAAAATCATGTCATTGTGGGAGAGCACCCAGACCCCACAGAGTTAGCACTTGCCATGTGACTAGATTTCAGGTGTTTCTTGGTATCTGTAGCAGAAGGAAAAATGGTACATACGCTGGGTATAGTCCCAAGAGATGGTGGCATCTCCATCAAAGGCAGCAATGGCCTCTGGATGGAGGGCTTCTAATGTCCAGTATTAAAGAAAGTTGAGTGAAATATATCTATTAGTGAGTTATAAATGGTCTGAGGGTTTTGTGGATTTCTATTAAATTCAGAGATCAAATTAAAAAACTTAAAGTCTTCTGAATAACCCAATTAGCAAGTTGAATTATGTTTATTAATGCATTGCAAGTTCACATTATGTATACCTTACTTATCTTACATACATTCTCTTCTATAAGAGGATATATTCTTTTCATTGAAAGTTTATCAGAAGCAATCATGAACATGCATGTATCACAAAATAATGATTAGAAATTGTAAATAGAAGAGATTCTTTGAATCATGCACTCTGACAATGATCTACTAAAACTAGTAATCCATGACTTTTACTTTCTCCCCAACAGACCACTGTATTTTCTAGGTTTTGGCCCCTAAGTCTTTCTTTGGCCTATAGCCATACCACCCTGGCATCCGATTCCATCAGGTCTTGGAAGCTAAGCAGGGTTGGGCCTGGTTAGTACTCGGATGGGAGGCCACCTGGGAACACCAGGTGCTGTAGGCTTGGGAGAAGGACCTGACAACCCACTCCCCCCACCAAAAAAAAAAATCACCCATTGGAAACCCTGTGTATAGCAGAGAAGCACTGACAATAGAGTTTCTCCTGTTGTATGTAGGGTTACTATGAGTTGGACACTGACTTGATGGCATCTAACAGCAACAACAAGGCTTTCTTTGGAGTGAAATAAACTTATTTAACAAACACCTAGCACTCTATGTACCAGGACTCTTTCAGTGCTTTATAAACAACACCAATGAGAATTTCCACCATAAACAGGAAGAGATCATTCAAAAGCTTTTGAGAAAGCTCCCTTCCTTACCCTGGTAATATTTAAGTGTAAACTTGAAAAATGAGACTGCATTCTTTGTCTGTCAAATGAAAAAAACAAATACAAATCTATCATTGATAATATTTGAAAGAATTACTTTTACCACCTTTAATGGAAATGTAAATTGGTTGACTCCTCAGAGGGACATTTTGGTAACTCGACATTAAAAACCCTCTAAATATGAATGTTTGTTGGTCAAGCACTTTCATTTCCAGAAGTAGGAAAATTTGACAATATATTCAAATATTTACAATATGAATTTCATTTCAGCTCTTTGCAATAAGATGAAAACAAACTGAATATCCTAAAATAGGAGGTTAATTTAATAAACCACAATGACATATACAATGAATTACACTGCAGCTTAGCACTTAGTAGCATGGAATCTGGCCCCAGACTGCCTGGGTTTGAATCCCTTCTCTACTTCTTCACGGTTTTGTGACTTCAGACTGCTTAACCTTTCCTGGCCTATTCTATCACCTATAAAAGTTGTACTCCTCAAGGAAAGGATGAGATAATATATTTAAAGCATTACAAACAGTGCCTGACACATAGTTAAGTGTTATCAAAGTACCTTATAACTTGTTGTTGTTGTTGTTGTTGTTGTTGTGTACCATCAAGTTGAGTCCTACTCTTAGCAACCCAACATACAGTAGAATGGAACACTCCCCGACAATGTGCCATGGCCAGCATTATGTCAGTGCTTCTCTACTATTCATAGGGTTTTCAATGGGCTGATCATTTCAGGATTGTTTCAGGAATGGGCTGCCAGGTCCTTCTCCCAATTTTGTAGTGCTTAGTATGAAACCCAGGGCCTCAGAGAACCTAGAGCAGCATTCTACCAACTGAGCTAAATCCAAGTCCTTATGACTACTAAAAGGGAGTAATCATATATCTAGTTAGGTAGAAAAATGTTTATATTATAGTAAGTGAAAAGGGCAGGTTTCAAGACGGCAATGGATATACAACATGACCTCAATTTTGTTGATGTTATGTAGGGACATGTATTGTAGTTGTTGGGTGCTGTTGAGTCAGTATCCGACTCATAGTGACCCTACATACAACAGGTGAAACAGTATTGTTACTGCTTCTCTGCTTTTCATAGGGTTTTATGGCAGTTAGACTTTTGGGAGTGGGTTGTCAGGTCCTTCTCCCAAGAATACAGCACCTGGTGTTCCCAGGTAGTCTCCCTCCCAAGTACTAGCCAAACCCGGCCCTGTTTAGTTTCCAAGATTTGATGGGATCAGAGGCCACAGTGGTACAGCTGCAGGCAAGGCACATGTCTATCTACATATAAATATCTATAAGATTCCAAAGAAAAACCTCAAAGATTTTACCAAAGTTATTCAGTATGTGTCTGATGAAATTGAGGGATTTTTTTTCTGTCTTTTTTATTACCTATTTTTCCTGAAATGAGCATGTTCTGCTTTTGAATAAAAGACAAAAAATATTTCTTAAATAACTATTCCTTCCCCCACTCACTTTTTAGATCTCAGAAGGGATAAATATGAAGTCTATCCCATTTTAGCACTTAATACTTGAGTCTCTAGAAGAACACAGTCAACGCATTTCTGTATGAAAAATGTTTCCATAATTTTTTCACTTTGTCATGTATATATCTAACAGCACATCTTTAATTAGTTTGTGCAAAGTGCTTATTTGTGTAGTAGAAATCTTATACCTCGAGAACCAAGAGTTATGGATCTCAAATCTGTTCTGTTTATCTCAGAACCATTCCTGGCAGTAGCAGGTAACATGACAGCCCAGTGTGGACATGAAGGCAGCCAGAGGGAACTGTAAAGAAAGCAGCTATCTGGAAAAGGACTCGGAACCTGCTGGTTAGGACCCTCCAAAAAGATGGCAGCATGTATAAAGAGGTGATATATTCTATAGTCCATTTAGGGATGTAAAATCTAATATTTACACACAGGCTTAGCCCAGGGAAGGCATATTTTCTACCTCCATAGTACATACCTGGCAACTGCCTAACAACATGCTTATCAGGGTCAGAACTAAATCATGCCTTTTTCCAAGCCTTGGGCAGTGTGGTCGTGACCTCACAGCTTGTGTCCCTGCCACTTTATTAAGGTTTCATGCCTTCAGTCACAACAGTTGCTACATGAATTTTTTCACTGCTCCTAGCACTCTAAGTGAAAGCCACAGATACCCAGCCAATCAATCCCCATCCAAGAAGTTATAAACACTGGGTAAGGTGATAGTTTCTTTTTGCTGTGCCTTGAGGCCTGAAGTGGCTCTTTCTATCTCATTGCAGGAAAATCCTACCATGTGTATCTCCAGTTTGAGAGCTTCCTAAGGCACAGAAGTACTTAAGTTTGGTGGATCATACCATACAGAGTATCTCTGGCATTCAAATTCTCACCAGAACTGGCTGTATCTTGCTGGAAAAGCAAATCCTTCTCATTTTCCCTGAATGGTAGAAAAGCTACATTTCTGTAGTTGATTGTTAGGATATCCTAGACTTCTACTTCGTTAGAGAGAGAAAATTTAAATATCTCCCAGGCTGGAAGACATTCAAGGAATGACTAGGAAACATTGCCTCTCTCAAAGTAGAGTCGACCTTAATGATAGGAATGGAGTAAGCCTCTGGGACCTCCTTCTGTAGATGTGCTGTGACTCAAAATGAAAAGAAACATAGTGGTTGCAACATTGGACTCAAATATAAAAATATTGTGTGCATGGGACAGTGTTGGGTAGTGTTTTGTTCTGTTGCACATAGGGTTGGTATGAGTGGAATCCAACTTGAGGGCACCTAACACACACACAACACACATAATCCTGATCATATTCCTATAATGCAGTTACTGTTGTTATCCCCATGGTACCTCTAAGGAAACCAAAGCTTAGTATCTAGACTGGATTCCCTGGACACAGACTGTAAGAGTGTTGCTTAGGGATGGGTAATTTTTCAGTGCTTTTGATAGCTCCACCTTCAAGGATGTGCAGAAGCCAGGATTGAGCAGAGGGTGAAGCTGACTTGTAGTAACCTCAGCCAGTCGACAGGAAATTCTGCATCTGGCATGGTCCTTCAGCATTGTCTGCAAATTGAGGAAAGGGGAACATCACTGGAAGGGGACATAGCCTTCAGCAAAACAGTAACCTATGGCCAAGAGTAATTCCTAGTGTGATCTGTCAGGAGCTAATACTCCCAGCAGCTGGGAGGATGTATCACCTTAAGAGAGGACTCTGGGTAGAGCACCTCAGTATCCACTACGATTGGGTAATGTATCCATGTTCACACAATTAGCAAAATGCTTTGAATTATACTGAAGTCCAGTGGTGGCCGATTCCTGTAATCCCAGCACTGGCAGGAGGATTGATGCATGTTTAAGACCAGCCTTGTCTACATAGAAAGTTACAGGCCATCCGGGGCTATACAGAGAGACTTTCTCTCAAAAGAACATACATACATACATAATAAAATAAAATAAACCCAAGTCTGTTTGACTTTAGTCTGTCCTCTTAACTCTGATGCCATATTGGTCCCCAATGTCCTTTCTATCTGATTCAGTTGCTACTATCTGATAGAACAATGACTTTCTGATATGGTTTTATGGTTAAAAAATGAGTAAGCCAGATGTGGTACAGGCCTGTAATCCAAGTGACTCAGGAAACTGAGGCAGAAGGATCACAAGTTCATGATCAGAAGCAGCCTGCATCACTTAGTGAGACCCTGTCTCCAAATAAAAAATAAAAATAGGCATGAGGATGTGGCTCAGTGGTGGAGTGCTTGCCTACCATGTGTAAAGTACTGCGTTCAACACCCCAGAACAATGAAAAAAATAAAAAGGGTAAAATAGCATATTTGGATTTAATGCATTGTGGAAGAGGAAGTAAATGGTACTCTGCATTAGCTTTTGCTTTTGTTTGTGTGTATGTGAGTATGTGTGTGCATGTGTGTGCAGATTTAGCAGTGAAGAATGGGAGGGGATCATATGTAACCACGTGTTAGATTGAAGTGCTCCCTCTCTCTGTCCTACTTAGCTCAGAGTCAGGTTAGCAATAGACATGGTGAGATTTGTTTCTTATGTGAGAGAGGCAGAAGGAGCTCCTATTCTTCCTCACGTGTCCTTCATCAGCCCATCACCCAGGGATTGCCGCACTCTCATCAGATCAGAGCCAGGGTTAGCACTTGTTAAATATAAACAAAGCTGGACACTAACATAGTGACAAATTTTAATAAGTAGTATGATGTTGCAGTAGAGAAAAGAGTCCAGCATGAACTGAACCCAACTTAGATTTATACAGAGGTGACTGGGCATTTAGCAGGAGAATATAGGGGTAGGGAGGGGGTGAGCAGGCACTCAGCAGAGTCGGGGGAACTGAAAAATTACAGAAAGTAGGAAGGGTGGGGTTGGTCTCCATGAAACCTATCTGGATTGACTAGCTGGTACTTTCTGAAATTATCTTCTTCCCTCCCACAGAAACTGGGAGACAGGGGCCCTGCCTTCAGTGTTGGCTGGAACAGCGAGCCTTTTGGTGACCTTGAGTTTTCTCAGGCAGGCCCTCTAAGGGAGGCTAGTGTCATCCTGAGAGAAGGACCCAGCAACCCACTGCCCAAAACAATCAGCCACTAAAAACCCTATGGATAGCAGAGAACCACTGACAGTGGTGTTTCGCCTGTTATATGTAGGGTCCCTATGAGTCAGATGCCAACTTGATGGCACCTAACAATGTCATCCTAGGACTGCAGTCTTGAGCTGTTGAAACTATGTTAACGGTGGTTCAAGTCTTTATAGGCCAAAGTAGAGATCTAGTCAAGAAGAGGGTTTACAGGAGCCTGGATAGAGTTTGAACAAGAAAATCTTTGCCCCAGACAATTAGCAACAAGCAGCAACTTAATGGGCCAGTGCCCTACCCATCAGACCCTCTAACACCAGCCTTACCCAACTCCAAGAGCCTCTCTGCACTGCACTGATAAGACATCACACACACCCATGCACACATTCTTACACACTTACATACATATCCACACACATTCACACATACAACTTTACCCATTCTTTCATGTACATACCCTGATATTCACATACACACTCACACTGTACATGTTACAAATACACCCCCCCCCCACACACACACACAGTTCTTGTCACTAGACTTTGTGTTTCAGTTCCCAGATCTAGCTACTAGATTTGTAGATTACAAGTTGTTCATTGCCCAGCCCTTCTCTGGGCTTAGAGACAAGTCAGCATCCCCAGGCAGGCTGACCTCTGTGGATTCCCACCCATCCAATTACAGTGAACTGGAGTTGGGGTACACCCAAGATATTCCACCACCAGAGAAACCCCAAAGGCAAGATCTTTTCATGGGGCAGGAAAGGTGCAGGCAGGAAGAATAGAAACTTTAGCAAGAAGGAAATCAGGCTCATTGGGCAGCTGAGCTTGAAGGTTCCTGAGTACTAGTCACTCAGCAAATTCTCTGCCTTTAGCTCAGCCCTGACTCAGCCCAGTCTGTGCCCAAGATCTCAGGCCAGTAAATAATGAAGCCAGCAGTGGACCGCAATCCAAAATGTCTCCCTCTCTGCCATAATAGCCCTCTCTTTGACAGGGACCTTTTCCAAAATTATCAAATTAAAGAACAAAATCCCTTATTCAGGAAAAAAGAAGTTGAACATTTGTAATTAGTTATACTATGGTTTATGTATTATCTAACGATTTTTGTTGTTGTTAGGCACTGTTGAGTCAGTTCCAACTCATAATGACCCTATGTACAACAGAAGGAAATGTTCTCCAACACTGTGCCATGCCCGGCATTATGTCAGTGCTTTTCTGCTATTCATAGGGTTTTCAATGGCTGATTGTTTCAGGATTGTTTTGGGAGTGGGCTTCCAAGTCCTTCTCCCATTTTTGTGGTCCTGAGGATCAAATCCAGGGCCTCAGAGAGTGCAGAGCAGCACTCAGTCTACTGAGATAAACCCCAGCCCAACAATGGCAGACTGGCAATGGAGTTAAGTAGGACTCACTTAAAGCACCCACAAAAGTTTCTGCCTTATAACAAATGATTGATATACTATAACTATTATCTTCAAAGTAAAAGTACTTTGCAATTGTGTAGCATCAGTAATGTTGTGAGACTCAGAATCAGTTTTTCTTCAGAAAAAAATGTTATACCCCTAGAGGCCTTCCTTTGGAATCCCATTACATCCGTAGCCACCTTCCTCCTGTGTTTGGTGTTTGCCTTGGTACCAGAAAGGACATGATGTGGGCTCTGGCTTATGGGCCCAACCATGCCTATGGTCCCTGAAAAGCATGCACTTTGACAGAGAACTGGATAGTACCCATGTCTGGGGAGGCAGCAGGTCATTTTCTGTGCTGTTGAGCTGCAAGAATGTTTGCCACCTCATTTGTTTTGTACCAACTCTTTGGTTGATCCTTTTTGATCTGTCCCATGCCTATAACTTCAGATCCTAAATAGCCAGGAAGCTTGATCCAAATTTAGAAGAGAATGACAAGTAAATTTCTGCTGTTGTTGTTGTTAGGTGCTACTGAGTCAGGTCCAACTCATAACAACCCTGATAGGGTTTGCAATGGCTGATTGTTTCGGAATTGCTTCAGGCGTGGATTGTCATGTCCTCCAGTTTTTGTGGTACTGGGGATCGAACCCAGGGCCTCAGAGAGTGTGCAGCAGTACTTTACCAACTGAGCTAAACCCCAGCCCAACAAGTAAATCATGACAAGTAAATAATTTTTACAGTGGAGAAATGAAAGAAACTCCTGTCTCTTGCCTGCACAAGTTCAGCAACTTGGCTGGATGCATGTAAACAGTTAGTCAGCATCCACTGAATTCTGTTACCCCTTTGCTAAGCCTAACATGTAGATCTGAAACCTCCTCCATGGTTGCCCCCAAGTTGAAATCCTGATCTCCCTCATAGCATCAGTCCTTTTGGGCTCAAGAAGAGCCCAGCTCAGGATAGAAAGTGAAGGGAAAGGCAAACAAGGAAAGAAGGGGAAAAGAGGTGTTCTTTGTTTCTCTCCTTCAAGGTCCAACAACTTGTCATCTCTCTGGGAGACCTTGATTATTCTAAGCATGCTCTGAGCCGAGAACCACTTGATAGGAAATCTGCCTGGGCTTCTACAGCAGCACCATTTTTACACCTTCATTCAGATACCTTTTCAGTAAATTAAAAAACAGATATCCAATAAATCTGATTGCCACTGCTTACACATTATAAACAGCCTTTAGAATTGTACCTCTCTCCCTCTAACAACTACATGTCCAACCAAAAATGTCAAAATGAAAACTCACAGCACACATTTGCATTTTCAGTGGTCTGGTGGTGAATTTATAAGACTGATCTGTGGTCCTGAATACAGAACATTCTGTTAGCTCAGATCAGGAATTTAAATGTTTCTAAGAAACCAGATCAACTAATAGTGCTTTTCTATATTAGGTATAGTTTATGAATGTGATCAAAAGACTATCTTATAAAAGCAATGGACTTATAAATCCTTACCAAAAAAGGGGCATTTTCTAGTGATAAACAGCTTTCCAGCATTTTTCACTGTCTTCTGCTCAGTTTCTATAAGTGGACAAACCTTAGGAGAAAGGTTTCTAGATCTTTCTCTTAAAAGGCAATTCTTTATCAAATACCAGAGTAATCATTAGCTAGGTGGGAGGTGCTGGGCTTCTGTATATAGACGCAAAGAGAAAAAATCTGGAAGTAAGTTGATTTTTACAGTTCACTTACTGTTTTGCTGTATGAAATCCTGAGTGAAGTCAGCACTCTTTTTCTACTACTAAGTAAATTTTTCTAAGTACATAGCAGCACCTGAACACCAAATGTTTGTGAGTATAATATCTAACTTACATTACACAGACACAATTAATTGCAGTGTTGGAGTGTAAGAAATCAGGTAGCTCCACTGTGTGGCCAGCTTTTGCACCCAAACTTTCAAGTGTGGTTATCAAGGCAAAAGTTATAATAAAGGGAAGAAAACCAAGGTAGTTCAGCAAACTTTTATCCATTCAGAAAAAATAAAGAGATCTGAGTTCTAAGAGTAACAATGAAAAACAAATTCTCCTTTAAGATATGTCTCATTTTATTGCTGCCCTTCAAAACAAGGCCTTCTTTATATTCTAGGCTTCTGGAAATAGTTCTTGAGGAGAAACTTACCCCAAATAATAATGTAGCTGATACCCAGTAGTAAAGAATCAAGTAGCCCTTTTGTAACTGTGTGCTTTTTTTCCTACAGGGTTATATTGCTCTATCCTGGAGTCTGAATACATAGAGCAAAGAACTAGTGATCTAAGATATTCTCTAACAGCTCCTGTTCCAGAAATGTACCCCCAGTCCCTCCAATCAGCAGGTGTTTGTGTGAACAGGAAGAAAGGAAACAAATTAAGAGTTAATTTCAGTCAACATTTATTAAGCATGCATTATGCACTGTGCACCTTCAGGGTTCTAGGCTTTAGATACAGTGTATCATACAATGCCTACAACACCCAAGAGTAGTAAAAGTACTCTTATTTTATGAAAGAGGTAAAACTATGTATAAAAACTTATATATCCAATTACTAGCAGCATTTATGAGTTCAGAATGGTTCCCTTAATCACTACCCTTTATTAGCAGACGCTTTCACCCAAATTAATGCATTCAACCCTCCCAATAATGCAATGAGGAAGAATTACTACTATTCCCATTTTTTCCATTGTAGTAATTTAGGCAGACATAACTTTATCAGGGTCACACTTAGTAATGGACAGAGCCAGAATTTGAGCCGCTTCAGAATCTATGTTCTTTCTACCAACCCACATTTATCCCACTGAGCATTTAGCATGAAGATTTTTAAAGAGAGTCAGTGCCCAACTTTGTGTTTAACAAGGCCAATATCAGAGAAAAATATTCACAGGACCAAGAAATATAATTTTAAGGTTTTTTCCTAAAAGGAAGGGGTCATAGGGCATTGTGCTAGCAAGGAGAATGGGGTTAATTTTCAAAGAAGACATTATGGGAAAGGGAATCTGTCAATATGTGAAGGACAAAAGGGTATACTCAGGTTGCTAGGAGAAGGAATTTTGTATCACCCACAATGCTAATGGCTTTAGTAAAACTCCAGTACAGGGACTTCATTCTAGTATGGGAATTCATTTCTTCCTTCATAAAGAGATGCCTAGGGCTAGGGCTTAGCTCAATTGGTAGAGTGCTGCTCTGCATTTTCTAAGGTCCTAGGTTTGATCGCCAACACCACAAAAATGGGAGAAGAAACATGGCAGCCTACTCCCAAAACAATCAGCCATTGAAAACCCTATGAGGGTCACTAAGAGTTGGACCCAACCTGACTCAATGGCACCTAACAGCAAGTAGTGGGAGGCTTCAGGTTCTGGCTCACCTGCTCAGAGATGCCAGAATCCAGCTTCCTTCTCTTTCCACCCATCCACCCTCACCTCCTAATGTGAGCTAGGAGAGACATGATCCATCACAGACAGGAAGCAAACAAGAGAGGCTGCCCCAGCCATGTTGGTCCTATGTAGGCAGAAAAGCAAAAGCTTTCTCAGACCTCTCCAGCTCCCAACAGAATTCCACACAGGACTCGCCAATCAGCAATGTCGACCATGGCCATCCCTGCAGACAGTGAGGCTGGGAAAGCAAACACTTTCCTGGACACTTTGCCTCTGTGGCAGTACTGCCTCCTATCTGGATGGGGTGATGTGGGAAGTCAGGGTGAGAGCAGGCCTCAGTTAGGAGGATATGGTGGAAAGGACTTCATACAGCAGGGCTGTGCTTGGGAGGAGGAGGATGTTGATGGGGCAGGAGATAGAATGTCCTCTTGCCCTTTGGCTTTATCATTACATTTAAGTGGTCCCAAAGATTCACACCAGAACCAGAAGAAGGAAGAAGAACCTTCCTTCTTCAGCCTGTTCCTAACTCTGTTCTTTCTGCCCCAACCCTGGACCATTACTTAGCATCTAATGCTAAGTAATGTAAATAATAATCAGATCATTGTTGTTGTTGTTCAGTGCCATCAAGTCCGGTCTGACTCATAACCACCCTATGTACAACAGAATGAAACCCTCCATGACAATGTGCCAGATGCACAATCTTTTTTAGGTTTAAGCCCATTTTTGTAGCCACTATGTCAATCCATGTAGTTGAGGGGTGTACTGTTTTTCACTGACATCCCAAATGTGATGGCTTTCTCCAGGGATTGTCCCTTCTTACAATGTGTCCAAAATACATAAGATGCAGTCTAGCCATCTTTACTTCCAAGGAGCATTCTGGTTGTACTTCTTCTAGGACAGATTTGTTGGTTCTTTTGGTAGTCCATGGTATATTCAATGTTCATTTCCAGCACTATAATTCAAAAGCATCAGTTCTTCTCCTGTCTCCCTTATTCAACATCCAACTTTCACAACCATATCATATGGCTGAAAATTCCATGGCAAGAGTTAGGTGCACCTCCATCTTCAATGTGACATCTTTACTTTTCAACATTTTATTTATTTATTTATTCATTATTTATTTTTAAGCAAGCTTTATTGTTGTTGTTTGTTGTTAGGTGCCCTCAAGTTGGGTCTGACTCATAGCAACTTTCATAGGGTTTTCAATGGCTGATTGTTTTGGGATTGTTTTTGGGAGTGGGCTGCCACATCCTTTCTCCCATATTTGTGGTGCTAAGGATTGAACCCAGATGTCAGAGAGCACAGAGCAGCACTCTACCAACTGAGCTAAACCTCAGCCCCTACTTTTCAATGCTTTAAAGAGGACTTTTGCAACAGCTTTTCCCAATACAATGTGTCTTTTGATTTTTTGACTGCTGCTTCCATGGCTATTGATAGTTGAAACAAGTAAAACAAAATCTTGGACAACCTCAGTCTTTTCTCCATTTACCATGAAGTTGCCTACTGACTCAGTTGTAAGGATTTTTGTTATCTTGATGTTGAGGTGTGATCCATACTGAAGGCTGTGTTCTTTAATCTTCATCAGTAAATGTTTCAAATCCTCTTCACTTTCAGCAAGCAGAGTTGTGTCATCTGCATATTATAGGTTGTTAATGAATTTTTCTCCAATCCTGATTCCACATTCTTCTTCATAAAGTCCAGCTTCTTGAACTATTAGCTCAGCATAGAGATTGAAGCAGTACAGTGAAAGGATACAGTCTCAACACACACCTTTCCTGACTTTAAACCAAGGAGTGTTTCCTTGTTCTGTTCAAATGATAGTCTCCTGGTCCATGTACAGATTCTTCATGAGTGCCGTAGAGTGTTCTGGTATTCCCATTCTTCACAATGTTATCCATAATTTGTTGTGATCCACACAAGTCAATGTGTTCGCATAGTCAATAAAATATAGATAAGATATCTTTCTGGTATTCTCTGACATCAGCAATGATGTACCTTGTTCCATGCCCTCTTTGGAATCCAGTTTGATTTTCTGGCAGTTCCTTGTCAATATACTGCTGCAGTTGCTTTTGAATGATCTTTAGCAAAATTTTACTTGTGTATGATATTAATGATATTGTTGAATAATTTCTGAATTCAGTTGGATCCCCTTTCATGGGAATAGGCACAAATATGGATCTTTTCCAGTCAGTTGGCCAGGTAGCTGTTTTCCAGATCTCTTGGTATAAACAAGTGAGTACCTCCAGTACTACATCTGTTTGCTGAAACATCTCTGTTGGTATTCCATCAATTCCTGGAGCCTTGTGTTTGGCCAATGCCTTCAAGGCAGATTTTACTTTTTCTTTCAGTACCATTGGTTCATGATCGTATATAACCTCTTGAAATGGTTGATCATCTACCAATTCTTTTTGTTATAATGACTGTGTATTCCTTCCATCTTCTTTTGATGTTTCCTGAAATCTTTAATATTTCCCCTATAGAATTCTTCACTATTGCCACCTGAGGCTTTAATTTTTTCTTCAATTCTTTAAGCTTGAGAAAAACAGAGCATGCTCTTCCCTTTTTGGTTTCCTCTGTCCAACTCTTTGCATATGTCAATATAATATTTGATTTTTGTCTTCTGTAGTTGTCCTTTGAAATCTTCTGTTTAGGTATTTAACTTCACCATGTCTTCCCTTTACTTTAGCTACTCAACATTCAAGGGCATTTTTCAGAGTCTCTTTGGACATGTAATTTGATCTTTTCTTTTTTTCCTGTCTTTTTAATAACCTCCTGCTTTCCTCATGAATGATGTCTTTGATATCACGCCACAATTGGTCTGGTCTTTGATTATTAGTGTTTAGTGCATCAGATCTTTTCTTGAGATGACCTCTGAAGTCAGGTGGGATATACTCAAGGTCACAACTTGGCTCTTGTACACTTGTTCTAATTGATCTGATCCACAATCATCACTTGATCTTGTTCTGACTTCTGATACTGAGATTTTCCATTGTCTCTTTCCACAAATATTGTTAATTTGGTTCCTGTCTATTCCATCTGGTGAAATTCATGTGTATAATTACCACTCATGTTAGTGAAGAAAATGTATGCACAATGAAAAGGTTGTTGGCTTGACAAAATTATATCATGCAATCTCCAGCATCATTTCTGTCACTAAGGCCATATTTTCTAACCACTGAGCCTTCTTCTTTTTTTCCAGCTTTTGCATTCCAATCAATTATCAATGCATCCTGGTTACATGTTCAATCAATTACAGACTTCATAAGCTGATAAAAATCTTTCTTCATTTATGGCCTTAGTGGTGAGTGCATAAATTTGAATAATATTCATATTAACAGGCCTTGCTTGCAGGCGTATGTATATTATTCTATCACTGACAGCATTGTACTTCAGGATGGACCTTAAGAACCTTTTGTTGTTGTGGTTGATGAATGCAACCCTATTTTTCTTTTAAGTTGCCATTGCTGGCATAGTAGACCATATGATTATCTAATTCAAAATGGCTAATACTTGTCCATTTTAGCTCACTGATGCCTAGAATATCAATGTTCGTGCACTCCATTTCATCGGATTCACTGTTTTTGTTTGCTTGCTTGCTTATTTTTATTTCTTTCAGTACTGGGGGGTTCATCTACAGCCATACTACCCTGGCATCCATTCTCATCAGATCTTGGAAGCAAAGCAAGTTCAGGCCTGGTTAGTACTTGGATGGAAGACCACCTCTGAATGCCAGGTGGTATAGGCTTGGGAGAAGGACCCAGGAGCCCACTCCTGAAACAATATCAACCATTAAGAACCCTGTGAATAGCAGAGAAGCACTGACAATAGTGCTAGGCATGGCACTGTGTTGGGTGGTGTTTCGTTATGTTGTACATAGCGTCTCTATGAGTCAGACCCTACTCAATAGCAACTAACAACAACAACTAGGCGGTTGAACAAGGGCCTCACATATATTCATCAGTGCTCATCCACTGAGCTGCACCCCCAGCCTCTTTTTTTTTACTTTGAGACAAGGTCTCACTAAGTTGCATAGGCTGCCTCTGGCCCCAATTTATAATCCTCCTGCCTCAGCCTTCTGAGTCACTGGGGTCACAAACATGCACCATCAGCACCTGGCTTGTTTTGTTTTGTTTTGTTTTTTATCCTTAGCAAGTACTAGGCATTCAGTAAGTTACAGCTTAATTAATTAATGAGATGAGGAACATTTAGGTAGATACCAGCTAGAGAGGGCTTTTGACTACTGTGCCCAGAAGTTTGCACTGCTTCAGAGGAGAAACTATTCCTGAGCCCATAGAAGCACTCTGGACACCACTGGTACAAGAATCCCTAGACACAAATGTCCACTCATGGCCCAGCCCCAGACCAGAAGAATCTGAGGAGGAGGACAACTCCTGGGTGTTGCGACCTTATGCTCTGAAAACAGCCCTGCATGGACTTATGTGATTGTAGATCCATGTTTCTTTCTTCCTTTCTCTATGCAGAGCCAGCTTTCCCAGGCACTGAATGGATTGTCTGACAGAGCCAAAGAAGCCAAGGAGTTCCTGGTGCAGCTCCGCAATATGGTGCAGCAAATCCAGGTATGGGCAGCACCTGAGACAAAGCAAACTCTGACAGCTGACTAATCACTGGGGGAAGGAGGAGACTTGTTTCTTCTCCTTTATTTTTATGTGTTCTGGGGAAATTTCTATTAATTTTATTCTGCTCTGTCGCTTGCATACACGAAAACACACAGACCAACTTCAGCACACCCCTTCTTGAAGTAACAAGAGATACAACCTTTTTATCTTTCTTTTCTTTTCTTTTCTTTTTCTTTCTTTTCTTTTTTTTTTTGTGTGTGTGTGTGTGTGTGTGTGTGTGCGTGCGTGTGTGTGTGTGTGTGTGTGTGTGTGTGTGTGTTTTACTTGGGGTTTGAACCCAGGGCCTCACACATACTTTGCAAGTGGTCTACCACTGAGCTGAGCTGCATCCCCAGACCATTTTTTATTATTTTATTTTGAGACAGGGCCTCAAAGTTAGTGTAGGCTGCCTCTAGCCTTGAATTTGAGATACTCTTCCTCAGCCTCTGGAGCCCCTGGTTTACAGGTGTGCACCATCATGCCAGGTCACTATTTCCAAGTAGTTTCTATCTTCCATACTGAGGCTCTAATTCTCTACTACCAGGAATACAGAAGGAGGCCTATTTCTTTGTGAATCCAGGTGATTGTTGCTGAGTTTGTTGCTGAACAAAACCCTATTGTTGTTCAGTGATCATTGGAACCCTATATACAACAGAACAAAACACTCCCTGACATCATGCCAATGCCCAGCACTATGTCAGTGCTTCTCTGCTATTCATAGAGTTTTCAATGGCTGATTGTTTTGGGATTGCTTCACAAGTGGATTGCTGTGTCCTTCTCCCATTTATTGTGATTCTGGGCCCTAGAGAGTGCAGAGCAGCACTCTACCAATTGAGCTAAACCCCAGCCCTAAAACCCTATACATTCCCCCAAATACCTTTTAATAGTTTAACATCAACAGGTCACGTTTTCTCTTTTCTTCCTTTTTCCTTCTTTCCTCTCTTCCTTTCTTTATTTCCTTCCTTCTCTTCTTTCTTTAATTTTTTCTCCTTTCTTCCTATCCAATAGTAATGCTTCTCCTCTAATTAGATACTTGGATGTTTTCCAGCCATGATCCCCTAGCAACTATAATTTCAGATGGCTTCATCTGGACACAATAACCAGCCAGTCAGCCAGCATTTGAGAACTCGTAAATTCTCTACTATAGCTGAAAGGGAGAAACCATAAATTGCATGAGACAGTAAAATAGTGACCCTCTTGCACTTTTTACCAGTCTTTGTGTTTTGAAGTTTGTCTCACAGAAATAACTTTAGCTCTGGCCTCCAGTAAATTGACTTTCTGGGTTAATATTTAACCTATGTCAAAGCAGAATGGATTTTTAAATGTAAGCCAGTTTTTCAAAGCATTACACACTGACTCCTTTGCCTTTTCTTTTTCTGGTATGCATGCCCATGTTAAAACTTTTGATTCCCTAACAACCTAACAGTTTTTATACTTCCTTCTGTTTTAAAGCAATGGAGTTTATCAATCAGTCCTTTCTTTGCATTTGCTGGCATAAACTGTGCAGCTCCAGGCTTGCCTCAGCCTTGCCTCCCTTCAGAGCAAAGCGTTCTTTCTGTAAGGAAACAGTGGAAGAGCTTTTAAGGGGAAGGCTCCCTCCCTTCCACCACCTACCATTATCCTACACTGAAAACAGAGAGCTCTTAAATGTATTCCAAAGGCCTTCTCTGAAAACTCAAGAATGATTATCATTAAAGTTAAAATTAGCTGGATGCTGTGGCACATGCTATAATCCCAGCAACTTGGAAGGCTGGAAACTTTGAGGCAATAGAGTCACAAGTTCAAGGCCAGATCCAGCCTGTGCAATTTAGCAAGACACAGTCTCAAAATAAAAAATGAAAAAGGGGTAAGGAGTGAAGCTCAGCAGTGGAACGTTCACGTGGCGTGAGAGAGGCCCTGAGTTCAATGCCCCCCATACTGCCAAAAAAAAAAAAAAAGAAGAAGAAGAAAAAGAAGCAAAATTAGCATTTATAAGAGCTTACTGCTCAAGCAATTACTAATTCACATTATATCTTATACAAAGACCTTGTATTTAGAAAAATCTTGCCAAATAAGTATCAGTGGACTATTATATAAAGAAGCATAGTTCTTTATGGCTCTAGGAATAAAATTTGATAGACTAAGCTGTTTCTTCTTTGTCAATCCCCTCTCCAAATTTATACTATACTCAATCATGTGCTCCTTTTTAACTGGCATTAATGTATTTGTGAGTATTTAGCTTTTATTTGCTATAAATTATAGGGGTTTTTTGGATTATGATTTAAGAATCAAAATTGCATATATAATTTATTGAAAAGATTATCTTTAGTAAATGTCTATAACTCAATAAGAAAATTGTTTAAATGAAAGACATATATAGATTTAAATCAAGTAAAAATTTTACATCCAACATTTAACTTAAACATCATGATGCAATAATTTATTTAGTACATAGCTGCATTTCCCCTGCAAGCTATTACTTTATGTCTGATTTTTACAGCAAGGTAATGCCTGTTTACAAACACTGTTGCTTTCATTCATGAAAGAGCCAAGTACTTTTGCCCAGATTTTATAAACTTCTATTGTCATTGGATTACTGTTTAATGTTGAAGACCATTGTTATCTTCTTTTTCTTTCTTCTGTTGAATTTAGTGATTCTTTCTCTCACCTACCTTGGCTATACCCCACTCCCCCTTGTCATCTCCCGCCACACAGAATTAAACCCATATGGCCTCTGAGGGACCCACAAACCACTCTACAAGCTAAAGCTTTATTCTGCTTACTATAATTCAAACTGCAGAGATGATTTCCTTTTTGATAAAAATTAATTTAAGTAATAAGTACTCAGCCTTTCCCACCTAGATTTAAAGCAAATATAGAATGCATGTATCCAGTTACTTTAAATATACCAAATGTGCATTATGAATAGAGTTCCTTTCCATTCCCTTCAGCAGGAAGGATGGGGGAGCTCAGGTTCATGTGGCCACCCAAGACCCCCAGTTCCTTGTGCCTAAGAAGTGTGCTATGTCTTGCAGGAGAACAGCGTGGAATTTGAGGCCTGTCTGGTGGCCCAGTGTGATGCTCTCATCGACGCCCTTAACCGGAGGAAGGCTCAACTGCTGGCCCGTGTGAACAAGGAGCACGAGCACAAGCTGAAGGTGGGTGGAGGGCAATAGCTAAAGTTTGGGGACACTTTCTTTGAGGCAACAGTATACAAATTATGTTCTAGGGATCAATTCAGTCACTCCTCACAATAGCTCCATGAGACCATTATTACTACTATCCTCATCCTGGAGATGAGGAAATGACAGTACCATGATATTAAGAACTGGTCTAAGGAGCCAAAAATTGAGTACTGGTAATCTGGCCACAGAGCCCAGAGTCTGACCCCCAGCCCTGTCTGCTTCTCGTGAGGAGAAATACAGTGCAGTGAGCAGGCGGTTCCCCTCATCCTTCCCACCCGTCAGCTAGTACCTACTGTGTATCCCTGAGGAGTTGAGTGCTAGGAAGGAGTGTAGGGGAGGGAGGGACACGGAGGCGACTTGGGATGAGTCTTGCCCTTATGGCACTTACAGTTCAGTGGAAGAGCTAAGCTGTATCCACAAAGGATGGGAGCTTAGGTAGAGATGGCAAGCTTCCAGGAAAGAGGTGGCCAGTGCCATGGGAGTTGTGAGGAGAGCAAAATTACTTACAGCTAAAAGGGTCACACAGCATCTCCTGGAAGACCTGGCATCACAGTAGCCCAAACTGTAAGAGGCATGTGTTAATGGCCAGGACATTCTTGCTTGCAGGATGCCGCAAAGCTGTCAGAGAACAAGACAGTGATTATCACAGCATGCACTGTAGTCTTGCTCTGTCCAGTTAGTCCAGAGGATCTATGGATGTTTTCTGTTCCCATCACCTGCTCTGCCCTCACTAAAAGATGGTGACAATAGCCCTTCATTCTAGCACCCTTCAGAAATACAGATTTTTATTTTTGTAGCAATCTTCAAAATACCATTTGAACTACACAGAGCTGTGTAACATTAAACTGTAGATGTCTCTGGGAAATGAACTGGACAGCTGGAGTTTTCCCTGCTTACCAGTAGAGCAACCATTTAAGTACTCATAAAATTTTAACTTTTTCAAAATGGAAATCTGCTTTATAAAATATTCCAAACACTGACTGGCACCTAGACAGCAAACCTGGTGAATGGTTTGTGATAAGTTGCATGGTTACTAGAGTGGCAATTCCAGCATTTTTAGATGGGACAGACAGGCAGCCAGCAATCTGGATGGAAGAGGGAATCAAAGATTGAGAAAGTATCATTTATCCATGTTAAAGAATGTCAGAGTAATGTGAAAAGCTCCCAGTGCTCTCTGCTTGGTGCTACATCTGCAGGACTGGACTGTGTGAATATCATGGACTGTGTGGTGGGTGGCAAGTGGGTTGTCCAGGAATGTCTTTACAGTCCCTGGAACTCTATGTCCTGTGGTCTTGGACTGTCCTTTTTCCCTCCCTTGAGAGGCCATCTGTGCTAGGTGGGTGACCCCACGGGGCACACTAATGCCATGGGGCCACTGAGCAGAGGCAGCTATCTGCCCTCATTCCACCCTGCCCAGGCTGACCCAGACCTCAAAGGATGGCAGAAACAGAGACAGGTGGCCGGTTGTCCCCGATGGCAGCAAAGCTGTTCTGTCTTCTGTCTTAAGCAATTTGTTTCTCTACTGTTTTCAACAAATTGTATCTGTCACTGCTTCTAAAAACAGCCACCAATGCCACTGCTGCCACCATGACTACTGATATCAGCCCCTCAGCTCCTTCCCTCTTCTTTTGTCTCCTGCCTTTTCCCTTTCTTGTCTCTTTTGTTGGTACTGAGATTTGTGAGAAAAGACTGGCCTTTCACAAACATCCTCGCCAAGCATAGCACTTCTTTCTCTCTTTGTTAGCTCCCTGGCTTTCACAGAGCTGTAGCTAATCTCATGTTCTTCCGCTTCCCTTTGGCTGCGTCCTCTGGGGGCTGCTCTTTGCTGACAAAGAGGGTAGCTCTGTGTGTGTGTGTGTGTGTGTGTGTGTGTCTGGCAACTTTCTCCCCTTGAGCAATTCAAAGGGCATGGCTCCTGGAAAGCTCAGTGTATTTACCGTCTTGGTAATCTGCTCATGTCCTTCTCTGACAGCTCTGGCGGCTTGAGCAGATGTAACAGTTCTGGTTCTTAAGCAGGATAGAGCTGAGTGGGAAAGAGCCCAGATTCTGTGTCATATGAGACCTAGTGAGAGGTCACACATTGTCACTTGCTAGAATCTAACTTTGGACAATTCCATGGCTTTCTTTTAAATCTGTATGTAAAATACAGCTAGAAGTAGTACTGTTCTCACCTCATGAACACTTAGCATTGTTGAAATCTTAACCATTATTGTTACCACTGACAGAGAAAAACTGGAAATATAGTTTCATTCAACACACTGAGGAAATGTTTCCAGGGTTTTTGTTGTTGTTGTTGTTGTTGTTGTTGTTGTTTTTCCCGCATAATACCACAGTTCTTAGAGTGGAATTAACCTGCACACAAGTGGTACTCTTTCTAAACCTGAGGAATTCTTTAGTGGCCTAGGATTACAATCAATCATTCTATCAAAATTTGGTGCCCTATTAAAAGAAAAAAGAAAAAAAGAGACAGAAAGGCTTTGAAATGTGCAGATGTGGTCATATTTTAGGAACCCTGTTTGAAATGTAAATTATTGTCAATACTTTTCTGTGGCTAAAAAAAAAAGAAGGCAAAAAAGCTAGGAGCCACATATCTATTTTCAGGATGTGATGAGCTAAAGCAAATGTCAGGAAGACATTGGAGGGATAAAATATTTTTGAACTTCCAAGAAATATAACTACCTCACATTTACAGTGAGTTGGGCCATATCCTGACGATCTGCAGAGTAAGCTGTATCCCCAGGTTCCTTATCCAGCATAAGTTTTGTAACATCCTTCCTAGGTCTTCCTTAGTGGGGAAAGGCCCTAAAATTTCCTATCTGACATCCTCACAGGGTATTTGTAATAATATTAAAATGTACCATTAGTGAGATCCATGCTTTTTTTTTTTTTCAGAAACTTTGTGTATGTTATTCTCTTTTGGTAAGCTCAAAAGAATATATCTAGGAATCATTTTCCTGTTTATGTTACATTCAAATTTTGAAATATCATTTTAAATATGTTCTCTCCAACTTTTATTGATTGATTGATTGACTGATTGCAGTACTTGGGGTTGAATCCAGGGCCTCACACGTTCTTTGCAAGTGCTCTACCTTTGAGCTGTACCCCCAGCCCATTTCTAAATTTTTTTTTGAGTCAGGGTCTCGCTAAGTTACACAGGCTGCATCTGACCTCGAACTTGTGCTCCTAGCTCTGCCTCTGAAGTCACTGGGATAACAGGGATGTACCACCATGCCCAGCTCTCCAACATTTTAGAATGAATTGGTACGTTGAATGGTACAAGGCGATACACATCTTCTTGGTTACTTTTCAACTTGTAGATTCTCTAGAAGAAAAAAAATGCTATAAGCAGTCACAATTATTGTGAGAAAATCAAAGTTTTAATTTCCATGTGACGTTGGTAAATTTAACATACCAACAAAATTACTCAGTGAGGATATTGAGGGATAATGATAAAGCCTCCTGAGTGTTTTCATATTTCCAGAGGGATTCCATGTGGCAAATGTAGTTATGTGGAGAATACTACCTTCTGGGGTCTAGTGTACCATTGGGTTTTATTAGCATCATTGTCATTATTTTCATCATGATCTTTGTTATTATTTACCATGTATTACTTGTTATCATCCCATTGTGCCTATAAATAATTAATTATATGGCCATATCATTAAACATACAAATTTCATGTGAATATTATTGGTTTGTGAAACTGCTTACTTCAGTAATTTTTGCCATTGCTTCCTAGTACACAGATAACTCCTTTATTCAGGGATGAGAGAGAGAGAGAGAGAGAGAGAGAGAGCGAGAGAGAGAGAGAGATTCAAAGAGAGAGAGAGAGAGAGAGAGAGAGAGAGAGGAAATGTGCCCAAGCTCACAAAGACTTTTTAAATAATTAGATATCACTTGACTGGCTGAAGCCATTGCTAGCAAGAAAAATTCACTAATTCAAGCCAATCACCTGTCCAATCCCAATAAAGCTCATGACAAAGAATTACAGTGGCCCCATTAGAATAAAGACATTTGGGAAAAAATAGGCACTTGGAGCAACTAGAAACCTTCAACTGCCCTCAGCAGAAATCAGTAGGGGCAAATTCTAATAATTTAGCCACAATTATTAATTATTAAAATCCATCATTAATAAGAAATTCCTTTCAACATTTCAGTATGTGGTCCTATGTTTCCCTCCGTGTAGGAGCAAAGGCAATAGAGTCTTCTGTGGATAGAGTGTCCAAGGTCCCCATGGAATCACTACGAAGCCACCAAATACAGCTGGGGCTCCCATCTGTTATGGGCCACACCATTTAAACACCCCCAGCCCACCCTGGCCATGCCAATGAAGGAGACTCTCAGCAGAATGTCTTTAATGCCCTTGCCTGCATCCAGGTATGAGTGATACTCCTTACCTCCACAAGGTACTTAACTTACCTTATTGTACTTCACATTCTACAAAACACCATATTGCGTCACTGCAGCCCACCATCAAAGACAAATGTTCTCTTGTGTGGGCAAGACTGCATCAAATGCTTCTCTCCCCAGTGGCCTGTCTTTTTACTTCATTGATGTCTTTGTGCCTGGAACCATACTAGTATAGCATCTGATTCTGTCAGATCTTAGAAGCTGAGGAGGGTAAGGCCTGTTTATTACCTGGATAGGAGATTGCCTGGGAAGACCAGGTACTGTAGGCTTGGGGGAAGGACCTGGCAATGTGCTCCCAAAACACAATCAACCATTGAAAACCCTATGAATAGCAGAGAAGCGGTAACAATGCTATTTTACCTGTTGTATACAGGGTCACTATGAGTTGGATACTGACTTGACAGCACCTAAGAACAACAATGTCTCTGTACGAGGATACAATCTTCCATACACTAACACCATGTTTTGCATATTCCACTCAATGCTTATTGACAAGACTGTTGGTAGCGTTCACACTTCTAGAATAGAAAGTTTACAGTTTTACTGTTAAAATCTCAAGCCTTCCTCAAAACAGGTGCATGTTTTACTTGTTTAATAGGCCTACATGATCTTTTTCTTGTTTAAAAACTGAAAGCTTTAAACTTGTCTTTAAAATGATTAGTTTCCAATATAGGTAAATTAAAACATTACTACATAAAGCAGCATCAAGAGAATGGGAAAAAATATTTGCCTAAAACCCTGGGAGAGAATAGGAGTGTATTAGAAACTTTGAGTGTGTGTGTGTGTGTGTGTGTGTGTGTGTGTGTGTGTGTGTGTGTGTGTTACTGGGGGTTGAACCCAGGGCCTCATGCTTGCATGCTGTGCAAGTGCTGGACCACTGAGCTGTACCCTCAGTCTATATTTTTACTTTTTGAGACAGGGTCTCCCTAAGTTACACAGACTGCCTCTGTTCTCAAACTTGTGATCCTCCTGCCTCTGTCTCCAGAGTTGCTGGGATTACAGGCGTGCGCCACCACGCCTGACTTGTATATTAGAAATTTACAGTGTTCTTCCTTAACTTAAATTCCCTAGGTTTTAGTGAATGTAACAAAAATATAGTAGATAATATTCTACTCAAAGAAGCAACAGAGTTCTTTATTTTAACAAATGAATCTAACAGCAAAAACACTTCACCTTTAACTTGCATATTAATCAGTTCATAGTATCTCTTGATCATAGTGCTTCACAACATGGTGGAACACATAGAAACTCCCTCACTGACTAAGAAAACTATAGGGAACAAATTTTTCAAGCTTGCATCTTAAAAGTACCTGTGCCTTAAACAGAAACAAGAATATGAAAAGATTAAAGGATTACCTTGTTTTAAACTTGATAGAGGCATAGATTACATTTAGGAAAGAATCTTTTTTGTAACAGGAAAGAGAATGTTAACATTCACTTGGACTAACAAGTTAAAAGTGATCTCTCTTCAGATCCCATGATGAGAGAATTATGATAAAAAGTATTTATTCAAAAGAATGTCTATAGCCATAGCACCCTAGTCTCTGATCCCTCCTGATCTTGAAAGCTAAGCAGGATTGGCCTGCTTAGTCCTTGGATGGGAGACCACCTGGGAATACCAGGTGCTGCAGGCTAGGGAGAAGTACTTAGCAATCCACTCCCAAAACAATCTGCCTTTGAAAAACCTATGAATGGCAAAGAAGCACTGACATAATGCTGGGCATGGCACAGTGTCAGGGAGTATTTTGTTCTGTTGTACATAGGTTCTCTATGAGTCAGACTCAACTCAACAGCACCTAACAACAACAATTCAAAAGAATAAATAAAGAAAAATTTAAAAGAGCAACATGTAAAATGGAGAAGTGAATGAAAGTGGGGGAAGTTGTCAAGATCAAAGATGGGAAAAATAGTGAAATTCCTCTTAATTAATGCCAGGTCTTTCTGCCAGTTATGTCATGTCAGTTGACTGGAGGAGGGAGATTGGCCCGCCAGTGATGGTAACATAGTTGTGGGCAGGCAGAACAAATTCTACATCTCTGCTTAGAAGCTCTCCTCAATTGCTCTATGTTTCTGAAAAATTCTGAGGATTAGAAGGTCCATTCTTATACTCTCCTTTTCCAAGTAGGTGTCAGTGTCATGGCCAGACCCAAGAAGAAACCTTTATAAGTCTGCCAATTAATAAAATAAAGCTATTCAAATTATCACTGTGCATGTGCCATCGAGAACTGATGGTAGCTTTGCTGATAAAATTTTGAAAGCTTTCCCTGAAATTATGGACCACAGGTTAATTCAGTGTCCCATGGCAACTGGTTTAGACTTTGGCACAGATGAAAGCAGCAAGTCTGTTCTCCCAGTACCTATTTGTGTCATTCCTATGACTTGCACAGTTTTAAATAAAAGGAATTTCTGGGTCCTGCTAGCTGCAGACATGGTGCCAAGGGGGCCTTCTAGGGCACCAAAGCACAGAAATGTATAACTCAAAGAGAAAAATGACATGGCCTACCTTCCTAAGAATTGATTTTCATAAAAAAACACAAGTGCAAAAATAAGTAGTAATAAAAAATGATATGAATAACACAGGTTGAAGAGGGTAGCAAGTAAAATAGCTGATAAAAGACTCAACCAGAGAAAAAATGGTTTTGCTTTTAAAAGATCTAATTATCTGGCTGATTTCCATAAGGTGGGAAGTCTTGTTCAATTAGTTTAAAACTACAAATCAATTACAGTACACCCAAAAATTCTGCTCTGAGAACCCCATAGTTTAATTTTTAGCAGTGATTTTATCACTGGCTGTTGTGATTGTAGAATGGCTGATTAAAATGTAAAAAGTAAGAAAAAAGTCAATTGCAGCAACAGTGGCAGTTAATAGCCAGGAACTTGGGAGATACTGAGTCTTTCTCAGAAGTCAGAGCATAGAATAGAGAAGCCAAAGGCAGACACCTGCTAGCACTCACCAATTCTTTAGCAGTGCAGTAATGAAGCTTCTCAAGATTGGACAGAGAGCCTCAAACTCAGACTGCAATTTTAGCACCAAAGGAACCTGGCTTGAAGGGACTTTTTTTTTCTAGTACTAAGTGTTGAAACCAGGGCCTTGCACACACTAAGCAAGTATTCCACCACTGAGTCACACTCCCAATCTCTCTTTGATTTTTTTATTTTGAGGCAGGGCTCACTAAGTTGCACAGGTTGCCTCTGGCCTGGAACCTGTGATCCTCCTGCCTTAGCCTCCTCATTGGTTGGGATGAAAGGTGTGGGCCATGGCACCTGGCTTTGAGAAGGAAATTTATAGAAGCAGACACAGAATTTTATGAGGACTGGTTAATGTATTTATGTCACTGCATGTCTGGCATAAAATTATTATTGAGCTGAATCCTCTGGGAAGTAAACACAGTTCAGTCTAGTTTGTCTCAAAAGCAGAGTCCTTTTGGGTGCCCGTGTTCAGATCCCATCTGTGCTTGTTATTCAGACTTTTGGGACCAGTAGTCACAGGACAGATGCCATTTGGACCACACAGTGGTGACTGCTGAGGGTTCTGCTCCTTAGTAGCGGTGGTGTACTGCCTACCAAAATACAGAATGAAAACATCTTCTGGGAACAACTGAATTAAGCCTCATATGGCAGAAGGAGTATTGTAATAGCTGTAGGTCCTCTGTCTTGAATTTTTAAAGATTTTACTTTTGGGAACTTTTTAGAATATTTTTCTCCAAGAAGCAGAAGCCTAACCTTTCTGATTATTTTCTGAATAGAAAAATTCAATAATTTGTATTCCATGAGCCTAGACCAATAAATAGTAGTGGCAGTTGTCAGAAATATACTGGACATTAGAAGAAATAAATCAACAGTGAATTTTAAATATGCCCACCTGAGATAAATCACAAATAAAATCTTCATACCTAAGTTGATTTCTTTCACCAGTTATAATAGATTTTTTTATTTTATTTTATCTTTTTTTTCCTTTTAATTACTATTAAAAAGCAATATCAAATCATCTGTCCAAGAGTAGTTGTTTTTGTTGTTGTTGTTGTTGTTAGGTGTTGTTGAGTTGGGTCCAACTCACAGTGACCCTATGTACAACAGAACAAAATACTACTCAGAACTCTGTCATACAAAAGATTTTTTTTAATGTTTGAGCCTATTGTTAAAGCCACTGTGTTCTCATTTTGAGTCATTCCACATCAGTGAATGGAGTCCCAGGGGCTTTACTCTAGTCCCATCGTTAAGATCAACTCTTCTTTTAAGAGGCAACTCATTCTCCAGTTGTCTTTTGAATGCCTCCTAGCCTTGGAGGCTCATTTTCTAGCACTATATTGACAATGCTTCTCTGCTATTCATAGAGTTTTCAGTGATTAATTGTTCTGGGAGTGGGTTGCCAGGTCCTTCTCCCTAGTCTGTCTTAGTCTGGAGCCTGTCCACCAAGGGTGGCCCTGCTAGTGTCTGAAATATCAGTGACATAACTTTTAGCATCACAGCAACACACAGGCAACAAGAATCAAATAACAACTATAGAAAGGAGGATGATGAGTCTTCAAAAAAATTAACATAGAATTAACATAAGATCCAGAGTTAAGATTTAATCTAAAATGTCCCCCAAAGGTCATATGTTTGAATGCTTCTTCCCCAGCTGGTGGCACTGTCCTGGGAGGCTGTGAAACTGGGAGGTGGGCCTTGGGAAGTTTTAACTGGATCCCTGCTCCTGATCACCAAGATGTGTGGATTTCTGCTACAAACCTTGCTTCCTGCCCTGCTGCCGTGGCTGCCCTGCCTCGATGGACTGAAATCCTCAAACCATGAGCCCCAATAAATCTTTTCTCTCATGATTTGGTTCTTTCAGGTATTTTGTCACAGTGATGCACATGCTAATTAACACTTCCAGAAATTCCACTTCAGGATGTACATCCAAAACAAGTGAAAGCCAAGCTCCAGATGTTTGTGCATCTTTGTTCATAACTCTGTTAGTCACAATAGCCAAGAAATAAAACAACCCAAGCCTCCATGGGTGGATTAAAGGATAAACAAAATATGCTTTATATGTGTATATATAAATATTATGCAGTCTTAAAAAGATTCCACTAATATGGCATTTCTAGCACAAACAAATTCATAGAAACAAAATAGAATTGTGGTTGCCATGGCCTAAAAGGAGAGGGGAATGCAGGGTTAGTAGGTATAAAATTTCAATTTAGGAAGGCAAACAAAGTTCTAGAGATGGGTGGGGGTGATGGTCACACAATAATTTGAATGTGCTTAATGCTACAGAACTGTACACTTAAAAATGGTTAAACTGGTGACTCAGGAGGCTGAGGCAGGAGCATTGCAAGTTCAAGGCCAGAAGTAACCTGTGTAACTTAGAGAAGACCCTGTCTCAAAATAAAAAATAATAAAGGGGCTGGAAGTACAGCTCAGTGGTAGAACACTTGCCTAGGATGTGCAAGGACCTAGAGAATCGAGCCCCTAACTTACATTAAAAAAAAAAAAGTTAAGCTGCAAAGTTTTATGTTATATATATTTTACCACAATAAAGAAATAGGAACAGCAAGGCACAGTGGCTAACATTTGTAATCCCAGTGACTCAGGAGGCAGAGGCAGAGAGATTGCAGGTTGAGGCCAGAGGCAGCTTAAATAACTTACAGAGACTTTGTCTCAACATAAAGGGTAAAAAACTGGCTGGGGGTGCAACCCAGTGGTAAAGCACTTGCAAAACATGTGCTAGGCTCTGGGTTCAACCTCCAAGAACATATAAAAAAAAGAAAGGAAGAAAAAAGAAAGAAAGGGGAACAAAAATAATGAGTAAACAAATTGTTTAAAAATTGTTGTTATGTGCTGTCGAGTTGTGTCCAACTCATAGTGACACTTACAAGGTTTTCAATGGCTGATTGTTTTGGGATTGCCTCAGGAATGGATTGCTACGTCCTTCTCCCATTTTTGCAGTGCTGGGAATTGGACTTGGTACCTCAGAGACTGCAGAACAGTGCTCTACCAACTGAGCTAAATCCCAGCCCCATTTAAAAATTAGGAAGCAGTTAAAGGTCTGATAATGGAAGAATAGGAGTAATTAAATAAATTATTATCACCCACTCAATGGTATATTTATATAGCCAATAATGTATATTGATAGCAACATGGAAAATGCCTATACTATATAGTATTAAGGAGATGTAAGGTAAAATTGTCATATACTATGATTGTAACTACAGATAAGTCTGGTTCAAGAAAAAACTATAAAGAAATATCAAAGTGCTTTGAATTTTTATATTGTGATGGTGAGTATGCTTTGTTTTCATCTATTAATTATTTTGGAAATGATCTTTAGTGGAAAATGAATTGATAATCAAAAATGAAAAAAGGGACAAGAAAAAATTTTAATAATGATTATTAACATCCTTTTTAGTAATCGTCCATAAATCCAAAATGCTGGATATTTTTAGGCTTTTGCAGAAATAGATAGATAGATAGATAGATAGATAGATAGATAGATAGATAAAAGAAGCAAGTAATTAAAGTTCCTGGAAAGGCCAAGTGAGGTGGCACACACCTATAATCCCAGTGATTCAGGAGGTAGAGTTAGAAGGATTGCTAGTTAAAGGCTAGAGGCAGCTCATATAACTTAGTGAGACCTTGACCCAAACTAAAAATAAAAAAGTTTAAATGGGCTAGGTGTTCAGCCTAGTAGTAGAACACTTGCAAAGTATGTGTGAAACCCTGGATTTAACCCCTGTTGTTGTTGTTAGGTGCCGTTGAGTCCAGTCCTACTCATAGCGACCCTATGTACAACAGAATGAAACACTCCCTGATTCTGTGCCAGGCACGTGATCTTTTTCATGTTTAAGCCTATTGTTGCAGATACTGTGTCAATCTATCTAGTTGAGAGTTTTCCTTTTTTTCATTAACCTGCCACTCTCCCAAACATGACATCCTTCTCCAGAGATTCGTCCCTCCTGACTACACGTCCAAAATACATAAGATTCAGTCTAGCTATCCTTGCTTCCAAGGAGCACTCTGATTGCACTTCTAGGACAGATCTATTGGTTCTTTTGGCAGTCCATGGTATACTCAATAGATGTTTCCAGCACCATAATTCAAAAGGATCAATTCTTTTCCTGTCTCCCTTGTTCAGTGTCTGGCTTTCACAACTATATGATATGACTGAAAATACGATGACATGAGTGAGACTCACCTTCATCTTCAAAGTGACATCTTTACTTTTAATACTCTAAAGAGATCTTTTGCCATGGCTTTTCCCAAAGCAATGTGTCTTTTGATTTCTTGACTGCTGCTTCCAGGAGTGTTGATTATAGAACCAAGTAAAGCAAAATCACAGAACTCAATCTTTTCTCCATTTATTGTGAAGTTGCGTACTGACCAAGTTGTAAGGATTTTTGTTTTGTTGGTGTTTAGTTGCAATCCATACTGAAGGCTATGTTCTCCGATCTTCATCAGTAAATGTTTTAAATTCTCTTCACTTTCAGCAACCAGAGTTGTCATCTGCATAATGCAGGTTGTTAATGAGTCTTCCTCCAGTCCTGATGCCGCATTCTTCCTCACAGAGTCCAGCTTCTCAGATTATTTGCTCAGCATATAAATTGAAAAGATGCGGTGAAAGTATACAGCCCTGACACACACCTTTCTCAATTTTAAACCAGGCAGTGTTTCCTTGTTCTATTTGAACAATTGTGTCCTGGTTCATGTATAGATTACCAGGTGCTCTGGTATTCCCATTTTTCGAAGTGTTATCCATAAGTTGTTTTGATCCACACAGTCAAATGCCTTTGCATATCCCATAAAACATATATAGACATCTCATATTCTCTTTTTTTGGCCAATATCCATCTGACATCAGCAATGATGTCCCTGACTCCCCACCCTCTTCTGAATCCAGCTTGATTTTCTGGCAGTTCCCTCTCCATATACTGCTACAGTCACTTTTGAATGATCTTTAGTAAAATTTTGCTTGCATGTGACATTAATGATATCATTTAATAGTTTTCATATTTGATTGGGTCTGCTTTCTTGGGAACAGGCACAAACATGGATTTCTTCCAGTCGGTTGGCCAGGTAGCTGTTTTCCAAATCTCTTGGCATAAGCATGTTAGTACCTCCAGTGCTGCATCTGTTTGTTGAAACATCTCTATTGGTATTCCATCAATTCCTGGAGGCTTGTGTTTCATCAGTTCCTTCAAGGCAGCTTCCACTTCATCCTTCAATACCATTGGTTCCTCTTCATATGCAACCTTTTAATATGGTTGGTCATCTACCAATTCTTTTTTGTATAATGACTGTGTATTCCTTCCATCTTTTTTTTTAATGTTTCCTGGATTGTTTAATATTTTCCCTGTAGAATCTTTCACTACTGTCACTCGAGGATTGAATTTTTCTTCACTTCCTTAAGCTTGAGTTACACAGAGTATGTTCTTCCCTTTTGGTTTTCTGTCTCAAGCTCTTTGCACATGTCATTAAAATATTTGATTTCAGCGGGCATGGTGGTGCATGCCTGTAATCCCAGCGGCTGGGGAGGCAGAGACAGGAGGATCGCAAGTTCAAGACCAGAGGCAGTCTGCATAACTTAAAGAGACCCTGTCTCAAAAAATAAAAAGTAAAAAAAAAAAAAAAAAAAAAAAAAAAAAAAAAAAAAAAAAAAAAAAGGGCTGGGCATGCAGCTCAGTGGTCCAGCACTTGCAAAGCATGCAAGTGTGAGGATCTGGGTTCAACCCCCAGTACCAAAAAAATAAAATAAAATAAAATAAAATAAAATAAAATAAAATAAAATAAAATAAAATTGATTTTGTCTTCTCAAGCTGCCTTTTGGAATTTTCTGTTTAGTTCTTTAACTTCATCATGTCTTCCTTTTACTTTAGCTGCTTGGTGTTCAAGGGCAAGTTTCAGAGTCTCTTTTGACATGTAATTTGGTCTTTTCTTTTTTCCCTGCCTTTTAAATAACCTTTTGCTTTCTTCATGAATGGTATATTTGATGCCCTGGCACAATTCATCTGATCTTCTATCATTTGTGTCTAATACATTAAATCTGTTCTTAAGGTGATCTCTGAACTCAGGTGGGGTATATTGGTACTGAAATAAAAAGTTATTGGAAAATCCATGTTCAGTTCTCTGCCTCAAACACCATTCAGGATTCAGGTCACTGAGCAGAGAACACAAAGATGGACACCTGTGAAGGAAGGAAGAAACTTTTCAAGGAATGTCATGCATTTGCCACTGGGGATAGACAACTTCCCAGAGGCAGAAACTGCATGCTTGGAGAGATGCTTATCTAGGTTAAAACAGACACACAGCTTGGCAAATAGGGCAGCCTTTAAAACTGGTTTCCAAAATGATTCCCCACGACTCAGTCCTAGAGCAGCTCACAGGAGGAGGGTCAGCTGCCCAGAGAAGAATGTCTCAAAGGTCTATAGAAAATGTGTAAAGGTCATCACCATCACAGTTTCCAGCTTCATGATTCTTTTTAGTGGGTCTCGTAATTATCAGTTTCCTGTAAGAGGTTCATATAATCTGTCTTCCAGAGCTACTGTCCGTGCAAAGTATTCTCATAAATTTAGTTTCATTTTGTGATCCTCTGAGATTCTTCTTTGAAGAAGCTTTCCAAAGCCCCGGTTTGTTTCTGGTCTACCTTGTTCCATTTTAGACCCTTCTGTTCTCTCATCTTCCCTAGGTGGTTCGAGATCAGATCTCTCACTGCACAGTGAAATTGCGCCAAACCACAGGTCTCATGGAGTACTGCTTAGAGGTGATCAAGGAAAATGACCCTAGTGGCTTTTTGCAGGTAAGTGTTAACTAGTTTCTCCTTCAGATTCCAGATGTCCCGTGAGACTGTGTGTAGGACACATACATGGGACATCCATCAGCCCTGGCTGAGTGTAGGCTGCTCAATAACAGAACTTGCCTTCACAGTGCAGTGGGTGTGTAGGTTCCTGCTAAGTAAATGCTGTTGGCTTCCTGGAAGTCTCTGCACCATGTGCTACAAGACTGAGAAATGTATGGGCTTAGGGGAGGGGAGTTGTTCTTGTGTTTAATCGTGGAAACATAATTCCCTGTAAGTTCCTCCACAGTGGAGTATTACCTTGCCTAAGAATTGGGCCATCTCCATTTCTATCTCTTGGACAGCTTTGTCAGCTGGAAATGCAGGGTTTCTACCTTGTTGTCACCTCCTCCTCGCTAGTAAGTCAGTTGCATCTCTCATATATAGTGAATTTTTTTTTCATTTTTCAGTGTTAATGTTTTAGTGAAATACTGTGATAGCTAAATTTTACATAAGTTTTTATTCCAATGATATGTAACCTTTCATTACAGGACATGTAGATCTCTTCCAACTCATTCTACTAAACTGGCCTAGAGTAACACAGGGAAACTCAATGTAAGAAATGAAAGAATTCTCTACCAAAGAATGTAGTGATAATCACATAGAGATGGTGTGCTTAAAATGTAAGAAATTCTACATGCGGCCTCTCTAGTTTGTAAAAATCATTCCCAGATGAGCACCATAATGCACGCCTGTAACCCTAAAGACTGAGCTGAGGCAGGAGCACTAGTTTGAGGCTAGAGACAGCCTGCTCAACTTAGACCCTGTCTCAAAGTGAAAGAAAGAAAGAAAGAAACAAACAAACAAACAAACAAACAAACAAACAGACAGACAGACAGACAGACAGACAGACAGATGCTGGGGTGCAGCTTAGTGGGAAAGTGCCCAGTATGCTCAAAGTCCTGGGTTCAATCCCCCAATATTGCCAAAAAATAAAAATAAATAAATACTCATTCCCAAGCCTTGATAGGCTACCCATACCTAAACACAGAAGCTTAGGTCAGTTGATTCCAATAAAATTAGCTAATCATCAGAGTATCATATCATTCTTTGCAGTTATTGGCTTTTAGAGGGTCACTATAAAAAGCATGATCATATATCTAGGTTTGTCTGTTAGATCAATACACCTGCTAATTATTTATAGAGCCCTCCCTCCACATCACAAAAGTGTTCAGATTTGCTTGATAAATCATGGGTCTTAGTCAAAACGGGGTCCTTCTCACCAACTGCACTGAGACAAGAAAGGTATGGGTGGTGTGGTGGCAACACTCCCAGAGAGTCAAGGAGTGATGTTGTGGTTCGAGTGTGGTTGAATTTCTTAGGCTGTGGTCTTTGATGTGATTAGATTTCTGACGCCCTCATAAGGAGAGTGCACCTGACTGAGGATCAGTGGGGAAAAGGCACACTCACTCCCAGGATGACCACGGACTTTGACTTGAGTCTGGACAACAGCCCTCTGCTGCAATCTATTCACCAGCTTGACTTCGTGCAGGTGAAAGGTACGTGCTTGCGTCGCCCAAATCGGATAACAACACCCCAGTAGATGCTGATGCATGAACCAGGGTCAGCAGCCCTGTGATGAATGTTACAAAAATATGGTGGGAAAAAAACCCCTATCTTATCAGGTACTCAAACTTCTCCTTGTAACTATGTAAACTACCTCTGAGCAAGTCAGATCAATTCAGATAAACTCAATACTTGACTCTTTGAGAGTTTTAGAGATTTCACATGCTTAGCCACAGAGTAGCTGACATTAAAAAAAAAAAGTAGGGAGAAAAAGAGAACATCATTGCACATAAATAAAACATGTTACAGGAAGTAACCCAGAAATAGTGGTATAAATCAAGGGAGTCCAGAGTTGAAAGGAAGGCTTCCACCTAGATAGGAATAGTGAGCAGACTGTTGAACGTGGATCAGTGAGAATATAAGAGGATCACAGTCAGCCTCCTCACACTGGCAAGAAAATGCAGGAATGGGAGGGAATGAAAATTTGAGATAAATTTTTAAATTAGTTTATATAACTAAGGGATGTAGGTAGGTCTCTTTTGAGATTTTGGGAGGAAGGGACTGAAGGGAAGTCAAGTACTTCAAATTATTCTAAGGAAAATAATTCTTTCAAAAAATAAAATCTCAGCCAACTACACAATAATATTTTTATGGCAATATAAATAATATCCATTTGAAGAATATTTCCAATTTTTTTAACTTTTGATTTTGAAACATTCTCAGGAAGCTGCAAAAATAGTAAGAATAACTCCTTTCTATCCTTCATCCAGTTTCTCTCTATGGTCTTGCATAGCTATAAAAGAATACCAAAACCAGGCATCTGGCATTGGTAATAAGTATATGTGTAGTCCTATGCCATTTTATGACACATATATAATCACCACAACAATTAAGATAAAGATCTATTAATTAAGATAAAGATTAATTAATTAAGATAAAGATTAATTAATTAAGATAAAGATCTATTAATTAAGATAAAGATCTATTCGAAAGCCAGGCCTGGTAACACATTCCTGTAATTCTAGCACTTAAGAGGCAGAGGGAGGAGGATCATAATTCAAGGTCACCCTGGGCTACATAATAAACTAAAGGCAAGCTTGAGCTACATAGTGAGATCCTGTCTCAAAAACACAAGAAAACAAAATAATAAAACAAGAATACAACAACAGAACCTCTTCTATCACCACAAAGTTACCCCTCACCTCCACCAGCCTTAATGCCTGACACCTACTCATCTGTTCTCCATCTCTACTATTTACTCCTTTTCTCTTCTTTTTCTTAAAAAACTGAAGAATTTGATTTGCTCTTTGCAACTCCCCATTTAAGCACCTGTGTAATAAATGAAATGACTGTTAGAATTCAGTCCTTTAAAAATTTTATTTCTTGGGGAAAATCCATTTGTTTCCTTTTATCAGATACAGGGAATGATACAACCCAACAAGTTTTAGGGCCATCATGTAGGGCTCACATCCTCCCTATAGTTGGCACATGTGCTTCCTCATCCTTTTACTGGATTTTGGCTCTCACTTATTTTCAATTTTCTCATTTTTTGTTTAGTATGTATTGCTTTGGGTCTGGGGCTTAGCTCAGTTGGTAGAGCACCATCCTTTGCTTTCTGAGGCCCTGGGTTTGATCTCCAGCACCACAAAAATGGAAGAAGGGTATGGCAACCCACTCTCAAGAATAATCCCGAATCAGCCATTGAAAACCCTATGAGGGTCGCTATGAGTCAGACACGACTCACAGCACCTAACAACTACATGGATTCCTTTGAGAAGATGCCTTAATTAGTTTTCAAAGGAATATGTAGATGATAAATTAAAATGCTTTGTCATAGTAACAAAAAAATGTTAGGTGTGTATTGAGTGCTGACCAAACAAGACATTCTTCCATTCTTATGTGCATTGCCTCATTTTATTCTCACAGCCCTAGTAGCCCACTGAGGAAACTGGGGCACAGAAAGCCTGCACTACTTACCTGACCTCACACAGGTAGTGAGGGCCAGGGCCAGGGTTTCCAGCCAGGGAGTAGCTCCAGAACACACTTATATAACTTCTAGTTTATGCTACAAAAGTAGTGCCTTCCAATGCAGTTTCTTCAAGAAATATCTGAATTCCTCTTGAACACTTAATACATCTAATTTTTTGTTACAACAATTCTTTTTTGTTTTTTAAACTTTTTTGGTACCTACATAGACTGCCTAGGAACACCAGGTGCTGAGGCTTGGGAGAATGACCTGGCAACCCACTCCCAAAAAATAATCAGCCATTGAAAACCTATGAATAGTAGAGAAGCACTAACAAATCTGTTTCGCCTATTATAGGTAGGGTCGCTATGAGTCAGAAACTGACTTCAGGGCACCTAACCGTTGAGTTGTGTCCGACTCACAGTGACCCTTATAGGGTTTTCAATGGCTGATTATTTCGGGACTGCTTTGGGAGTGGATTGCCACGTCCTTCTCCCATTTTTGTGGTGCTGGGACTCGAACTCGGGATCTCTGAGACTACGGAGTGGAGCTTTACCAACTGAGCTAAATCCCAGCCCTGACAACAATATGTTGTTGTTGTTAGGTGCCATCGAGTGGGTATCCGACTCATAGCGACCCTCTGTACAACAGGGGAAACACTATTGTCAGTGCTTCTCTGCTCTTCGTAGGGTTTTCAATGGCAGATTGATTTTTGGGAGGGGGTTGCCAGGTCCTTCTCCCATGCCTACAGCTTCTGGTGTTCCCAGGCGGTCTCCCATCCAGGTACTAACCAGGCCCGACCCTGCTTAGCTTCCAAGATCTGACGGGATCAAATGCCACAGGGCTACCGCTGCAGGCAACAACAATATAGTAAACTACTAATTAAATCCATCTTGAATAGAATATAGAGCCCCAGGTAAATCCCCCTCCATCAGCCTGTCTGTCCCTAATTCTTTCAGTCAAATAAAGTACTGAAAGGTTATGTCACAAGTAGCTTGGAGGAAAAAAAATATGTCCTATAAAGGCTTTTAGTGGAAGAGGAAAAAGTGAGCCAACCCAGTTAACTTTGGTGAGGAGGTAAAAGGAGAGGCATTTAGAGGGTAGAAGCCTGGGAGCTTTGAAGTGCTTTGATCAGCTGGCAGGGCTCTCCCCTCCCACATCCACTGCCCTTCTGAGTCCTATCCATCTGCCCACAGTGAAGTCCAGGCCAGATGGCAGGATGGTAAAGATTATGTTGGAAAGAGCAGACTCTTCAGCTGGTATGAGAACTGCAGGTCCCTGTGCTTGGTGTCCTAGACCACATTTCCAAAGCACTGTGACTTGGCCACTTAGCATGGCACACAGAAATAAGAGTGGACACAGCTGTGTGTGCAGACTGCTTACATCTGTACCCACAGCAGGGAATACCAAGTACCCTAGCAGCCAAAACGCAGAACATCCTCATATCAGCAGTTCGCCCGGAACAAAGACTATCCACAACAATTATTTATGAAATTAATGTGACAGATCATTTGGTTAGAGAGTGGATTATTCCATTTTCTGTTTAACACTTCATCTTAATTTATTTATTATTATCATTCTGTCTTGTTAATTTATATGCTTTGGTTTGTGTTTATTAAATCTAATTAATTCAGTGAGAGCCCAGACCTCATAAGAAACTGAGTACTTTTCACCTGTCAGATACTTGTGATGAAAAGAAAAAACCAAAGGTCTTGATGAGCTGGAACTGGATTGGCTGTAGTTGAAATCTCCTGCTGGTCTCTGTAGTATCCATTAACACATACACAACTGTTCCTAGTACAGTGCTAGTCTTTTCAGTTTTTAAGGTAATTCTTAAGTTAGTTTAATTAACTGCCCTTTCACAACTTGTCAGTAAAAATATTCCAAGAAACTGCACTCTAAAATACATACACAAATGGCCAAAATTAAATAGCATTTGAAATGGTGTTAATGTAACCTGACCATTGTGAAAAGTAACGGTAAATGTAATTCAATGTGCATTTTCTAATTGTGATCACAGTACAAAGTTAAAAATATTTTCAAAGTTACTTTAAGTGTGCATTTAAAGTTATCACTCAAAATTAAAACTAAAGTATCTGTTTAGTTCTTGACTCAAAATCTTAGCAAGCATCTCTGTGGTTTTGAAATCTCATCAAAAAGGTCCTTTGCATTGTTGATGGTGAAGAAGTCAAGTGTAGTGTTGATTTCTATTAGCTGCTCTCAGTAAGGAGGTACTGCCTAAAGTTATTGTCTGACTAGCAAAGGATTTGACTGTCTGCTTTTTCTGATTCCTTATCACCCCAAGCAGTGAGAGCTATTTGGAGAACACTGCTGCAGTCTTTGTTCTGACATCCATAAATTGTAATGAAATGTTTTTGGGTGTATCTTTATTATCAAATCATTCTATCTTCTTTCTAAATGATTAGGAGCTGTGTTTGATCTTTCAGGTTTTTTTTCTATAGAGAGCAACATTAATTTCTGTTTTCTGTTTTTATTATAGAATAACTTAGAACTGTTCCCCACTCACCCCCACCCTCCATTAATTCTAAGCTGATGTTGTCATATCTTTCCTTGGGACAGGAAGGAAATTTTGTAAGTCTTTTCCTAGCCTGCCAAGAGTTCTGTTGCTTTGTTAAGAATAGATTTCAGATATCTACCTCTTCTCAGAAGAATATTATCATAGAATTGTATAAGTACACAGAGTATCCCAAAATGTGATTCATACTATTAAAATCAAATGTCAGGATGTCCATTCTGAACCAGGACAAAACTGTGACCTAACAGTCTACCAATCCTTTTTAATACATAGACCAAATGGCCATTAATTCCTTTAAGTGCCTCTCCTCCCCTAAGGATATATTTTTCTTCATTAACTCATCCTGAATGTAAGAGCTCCTTAGTATGCACCAAGGTCATACACAAGGACAGTGTGATCTGAATAAACTGTCCTATAAATTGTAGAGAAGGAGCTGCCAGAGGGTTGGCCTCAGTGGGGCGAACATACATGTGCAAGAAATCTGTTCATGCCCTGAGGTCTGGGGGCGTGAAGTGCATGTCCTCAGAGCATGCGTTGATGCTTATTCTTCACAGTGGACCAGTGATAGCTTTCCAGAAATGGCCTGTAGTTTCTCTAAAGCCTAAAAACCATTTGTATTGTTTGGCTACCTAAAGAGGAATGACAGTCTACACATAAACCTTCAGAGAAGATGATGCCATAACTCTGACCACCATCACTCTAAAGGTGAATGAATTTACTCGTATCAAGGGCAATTCTTGGGAATCTTTGTCATTCACTTTATAGGAAACAGAAAGAAACAGAATTAGACATGGAGCCTTTGCTCCAGCACCACTCTGGAGAAGCAGTGTAATGCAGTGCAAAGGACACAGCATGGGAGCCAGCCTACTGGGCTTTGGGTCCCAGTCCTGCTGCTTACTAGCCATGAAACGTCTCTGTCTCTGAGGTTCTGTTTCCTCATCTACCAACCAGAGATAACAAAAGTACCTACCTCGTGGACCGGTTGTGAATTTCCAATGGGTTAATATATAAACCTCCCTGTCTGGCATTTGGTGAGTGCTCAGAAAGCATTGCTTAGCATTCCTGTTCCATGTCAAGGGTGGGAGGGCAGCTTCCTTCCTCCCTGTCCCCACCACCCTCCTACTCATTTCGTGGAGGAATTCTGGAGGGTAGTAACCTAAAGATCAGCACAACCTAAGGATCACAACCTAAAGGATCAGCAAAAAAATTACATAAGGAAAATGGGATCTATAATTTGAAATAGAGCACCCTTCAAACAGTGAGATACTTGAAAACACTGGCAGAAGAAGTCATTGTTAAGGAACCTAACTCTGAAGCACAGCTCCACCAGACTCAGCAAGAGTAGCACAAGTCAGTAAGAGTAGGTGCACCTTGTATCCAAGAGGAGAATTTTCAGCCTGGAGCTTGATTTACAGGCTAAAAGAATGATAAATGGTAGAATTCTGGCCTGATCAGGAGCAACTAGCTGTTAGGGAAAAAGATAAAGATGTCCTAGAATGAGCATGAAAGCGTAAAGACCAAGATAGCTGTGGTAGCCCAGTGACAGGAGTTTCAATAAAATAAACTGCTCTTTCTCAGACATCAGGTCAGGAACCGTAGTGCTATTCAATCCAAACCATAAGAAAAAAAAAAAAAAGGTTGATTTGAAAATGCTTTGGATTTCTTACAGACCATTTGTTTTATACCTAATAAAATGAGATAGGATGAAATAATGCCCACTATAAAATCTACTCTTCTAAATATCAGTCTGACTCTTTGCCAATGAGGCTTTAATTTAGTCACATTTGCCTTTTATATACAATATCATTTGGGGATAAATAATGAATAGATAAATATGGAAAAAAATTCTTAGCATGTGGAGAAATAGATTGAGACAATGTTTCTGGGTATAATCTCTCCCCTCTCTTTGCTTTTTTGTTTATTTGTTTATTTATTTAAATCTGAGACAATATTACAACTGGAGATTAGTGAGAGGTTGGTTTTTTTTTCTATCCATGTTTTTTTACAGTGTGTCCATTGAGGACTTGTAAATGAAGATCTGTTTTAATTACACATGACATTATTTAATTCAATTACTCTTTTAATTATACCTATGTCTATCAGGGAAATTTCAGTTTCTTACCAGAGACGTTACAAGCATTTTGTATGGTTCGAGTTTTTTCGTATGTGATCTTATCCTTTGATTTTATAAATGATGAAATATAGATTTCCTTGACACACAAAGGGAAAACAAAAGACTGATCTGGAGTTAAGGAAATAAGAGTGCAAGGAAATCTTTTATGATAGAATCTAACTAATAAGGACAGTTGAAAACAAATGTCCTAGGGAGAATCATTCATGTTTCTACAAGCCCTTTGAAGAATGGTTTGCTTACACTTACCATATTTTACTTCCACAGTAAATATCATAAAATGTATTCTTTTAATAAAGGAAATAGATTTTAAATTATAAAGTGTCTAATAATTATGATGACTGAAAGCTAGCCCTCCAACTGCAACTCCTTATTGGTGCTTATTTCTGTGTGAATGGTTGTTAGAATCATTAGGAGTTATATCTTTTATCTCCTCCTCTTCTGTCTAGAGTTTATTTTTTTTAACAAGGCAATAAATTTATCTCTTTTCCTCCAAACCCAGATGTTCTAGGACCTCTGAGGCTCAGAAGCCACAGTTCTCTGAGAAGACTGCATCCAAACCCTGCGCCTTTGAAACTTGAAACACAACTTCCCTTCCTAATCACCTCCAATCAACTAGTCACTAAAATCGATTTACTTATGCTCGATTTAATAGCTCAGACATGGTTTTATTGTAATGGATCATAGTCTTTTTGTTAAGTGGGAGTGACCTGCTTTACCTCATGTTTCATATGCTGCAGTCACTACTTTTGTTTCCTAGGTTACCCACCATAGATCCTGTTTCCTGAACAGCTATTAAACATCTTCTTGGTTGGGGTGACTGACAAGAGCAGATTTAACTTAATGCACAACACACAAAATCCAGTTTTGGGACAGTATACCAGATGTTCCACAATTAACAGTTGTGCATCTAAATGTCCCTGAATGTGGTCCAAGCTGTTCTCTCCTCTTACTGAAGTGCTAATAATAATAATAGTAATAGTAATAATAATAATATAATTCAATGTTTTGGTACTAAAAAAGAGAAACTTTGAAGCAGTTAGTTAAAATATTACCCTCAGCTATATATTTAGCTCATATGTTAGCAAGTAGGATTATTTGTCAACCAACATTTCTATGTCTGTGTATATGAAAGTCCAACATTTCTGCAGTTTTAAGTAATATAAAAGACCTCAGGTTTTATAATGGGGATATGTGACTAATAATACCATGGCATTCTCACAAGGTGGTGGTGATACCCACAGCCCACTGTCCTACCCCATTCTGCTCCTGTACTATCTCTGGGCCCATGGTCAGGTGTTCTATACCTGAAAAATGAATGGACTTGACCATGTGCTGTCTTCAGGGTACAGCTAACTGCCTGGAGAGTATGATGTTAGGTTCCTCAGAAGTTTTAAAACTGAGAGATTACCATTTGTGTCACTTGGCAACACATTTCAAAAACCACTGCTATAGCTGTTTATGGGCACATGATCTGAAGTAGAATAAATGCACATGTATATATATGAAATATAGTATTTTCAGAGCTATTTCTCAGAGCAAGTAGGCTCCAGCTTACAAACTTGGGTTTAAATCTCCTAAATTTGGGGATAAAATTATTAGCACAACTTCAGTCATCTTGTGAGTTAAATAGAGATCCAGCCCTCATGTAAACCATTTCCCTTAGGGGGTGAGAACAAAGCAATTCTATGAATATGCCTGTCCCCTGCAGCCACCACCATTAGGCTGGTAAGTGCTAACATAAGCTTAGGACAAGGTCTCACAGTAATTCAGGAACCAGCTCCATCCCTGGACACTCTTAGAGGAGCCCATTCAGATCCCCTGGGCACCCCAGACTGGCTCCTTCTAACCACATGCTTAACAGGGAGTGCCTATCATTGCAAGTAACTGAAATATTTGCCTCAAACAGAAGCCAGAGTTACACTAATTTCTGTTTAGCTTCCTCTCCAGTCCCAGCAACCCCCATTCTACAGCTGGAGGAGTGTTGCACCCACAATAACAGTGCTACGCTGTCCTGGAAACAGCCCCCGCTGTCCACAGTGCCCGCCGAAGGATACATTCTGGAGCTGGATGACGGCAGTGGTGGTCAGTTCCGGGTAAGCAGAGGACCTACTACTTCTTAGCCAAAGCCAGTGACTCCCCTGGAGGACCTGCCGTGTGGTCTCAGGCCTGGCTTCCCCATCTCTCCTGGAGATGGGCCACCCTGGCAGGCCTGCCTTCTCCCCATACCATCAGAGACAAGGAAGGAGTCTCCAAAACCACCCCACTCTTCCTAAAATATTTTAGCTGTATGAAGGGGCCCATTTCTCACCTCTTTCAGCCTTCAGGTCCTTATTTGCAAATGAGGAGGATGATAATAACATGTATGTCATGTTTTGATGCTAAGAGTCTATTAGATAATCCATATAAAATTCTTAGCATGCTGCCTAAGTACATGACAAGCTGGTAGTAGTAGCTATTATTATTACCATTATCAGTTATTGCTGATAGTATCATTAGCCCTTGTCTAAGATTTCTTTTTGCAACCATAGCTTCTAATGTCTTGGATTAGATTCCTCTTATTTGGCTTGCTCTCCTGTTCCAGTCTCCCTACTCTAAGAAGCCTTTCTAGCAAAACTTTCCCCATTTCTATGTTTTATTTTGTTTTGTTTGTTTTGGGTTTTTTTTGCTTTTGTGTTTTCTTTCTGGGCCTTCCCCCAGACATAACTGATACTAGCAGATTATTACCTTCCCGCAGCAAGGGAGTCCAAAGTCCACTAGGAAGCTCATGGTGCCCTCTAAAAGTAGGACAGGCTAGCCTTTTGGGTAAGATGAGGCCATGGTGCCTCTAAGTTGATGATCCCTTCTCCCTCACACACATACAGCCTCATTCTTATGTATTCTTTCCTCCCACCTTGTTTTGCACCTGCTGCAACTCAGTTTTGTCTAAGTTTTCTTTGCTGGGAGCTCCCATTCCTGGGATCTCCCAAGAGGACAGCCCTTCTGCATTTTGTGGCCAAACTCTGCACTGATGAAGAGAGACCCCTGTCCAAAAGCAAACCCAGGCCCCTGAGGATGCAACTTCCTTCTTCCTGTCAATGGCCAAACCTAGTTGGCTTGGGCCACTAGCTTGCAAGAGCAAAGCCTACTACCAAGGCCTCCTTTTCCTGAATGTTTTTGATCCCCCACTAGGTTTACATACTTGCAGGGACCATGGCTTCTATAATTTTCCTCAAGGACAAAGGCTCTCTCTTTTGGGAGGGAAGCCTTTATTTACAAATGTGTTGATTAACTGGCATTGCAAAATCAAGTTTCAACCTTTCCAAAATAAGAGTCTTGGGTTCCATTTCAATTTATGTCATTTGTACTGTGTATCTACATGGGTACGTATATATGTATGTGTGTAAAAATCCTGTCTATTGATCAGTTTCTTACCGCTGACTTTGCCTCTTTAGTTCTTATTTCATTTTTAGGGCCTTTCTCTTCCCTTTGTGTTATTTTATTTTTCTCCTGAGAAAACTAAGTCTCCTGGTTTCCCTATTTCTCTAAAACAACTACTACCTGTCCATATTTGAGGCATCATCCCACACATGGTCTCCTTCCTTCCCTTCCCATTCCAAGGCCTCATGTGCCTCCTGCCTCCTCCCCCACCCAGACACAGACCCCTCCCCATTCCATCTCTCTCATCTACACTTCTCATCTGAGAGCCAAGCCTGGATTTCCACCTGTGTAGAATTTTCCATTTTTATACCCTAAAACTGTCCTAAACTCAACTTTAAAATAAACTCATAATTATCTTTCACAACTTAATTCTGTTTCTCCTACATTCCAATTGTCCTTTTTTAAAGGACAGACTCAGAATCTTAGCCCCGCTGCCTCCTCCTTCCTCCAAAAGCCCCTAGAACATTGAGGAAGTCCTTGAATCCCCTGATCCCTTCTAGTCAAATTCTGGTTCTCACATCAGGGTCCCTCCCTCTTACTCTATAGGCTGCCATGAGCAGGTGTGACCCATGGTGTGGGCCATGACTTGACACAGTCCTCGCCAAGAGTCTTCAGGTTATTCCTTGCCTCGCTACTCAAGAGCGGTCCTCTCCCAGCAGCATTGGCTTCACCTGGGAACTTGTTAAAAATGCAAAATCTCAGGCCTCACCTGAGAGACCTGTTCAGAAAATGCATTTTGATAAGATTCACAGGTGATTCATATGCACATAAAATTTGAAAAGCAATGCCAGCAACACACCTATAATGCCAGGGACCCAGGAGATAGGAGCAGGAAGATCATGAGTTTAAGGCCAGTGGCAGCCTGCATAATTCATTTTGACCTGTCTCAAAACAAAAAGTGAAAAATGGTCTGGGGGTGCAGCTTAGTGGTAGAGAACTTGCAAAAGCATGCAAGAGGTCCTGGGTTCAACTCCTTAGTACTGCAAAAAGAAAAAGAATGAGAAGCACTAAATGAGACAGCATAATATTCAGATTTTCCTTACTGCTCCAGTAGTAATGAATTGATAGGCAATCCAAGACACCCATCTTCTTTGTAGCCCACCAGAGTTGTCGTTTTAAGGCTGTACTTTGAATGCAAATTTATTTTTACTGATTACGCCAGAATAATTTTGCAAAATACACAGCTAAACAGGGAAGTAAATGCCTAACCTATGCTAAAGATGCATTATGCTAGGATTTATTTTAAGCCTTTGAAATGTCATTCTTCCTCCCCCTTCCCTCTGTACTGTGGCGCAAACCCATATTTCATGGCTTTGAGTGTAGTCATCGTGACAGTTCCTGAAGTTATCAGCATAGAGACCATCCTCGTGTTTTTATGTTTTTAAACATGATTTTTACAAGCCATACTGATGGATAAAGATTTCAGCGGGTATAACATGCTTTGTAAATGCTAAGTGAACATGAGTAAGCATAATCGTAACAATAAGCACCCATTTTCAATATTTTTAAAGCCCTAGCTGCTAATATAAACAAAGATCATGTACATGGCACAATGTCAAGAAGTGTTTCGTTCTATTGTACATAGGGCCACTCTGAGTCAAACCTGACTTGATGGCACCTAACAACAACAAACTGCTAATAACTACTATTCACTAAGCATCCAGGCCCTTGCTAAATACAAGACACTGTGCTAATCAATTTTCATGTATAACCTTATATAAACCTCACAAGCCCCATTTTACAGACAGGTCGCTAAGGCTTAAAGAGGTAAATTAAATGGCCTGGTAACTCACAGGATTCAAATCCTGATCAGACTGATACCAAGTTCTGGCTCCTAACCACTCAGCACACTGCCTCCCTCACTGCTCACAAGGGTTCCCATTAATTGGTGTCCTGTTATTTGTTGACCCTCAGGAAGTATATGTTGGAAAAGAGACAATGTGCACCGTGGATGGACTTCACTTCAACAGCACCTACAACGCTCGAGTCAAGGCCTTCAACAAAACAGGAGTCAGCCCATACAGCAAGACCCTGGTCCTCCAGACATCTGAGGGTAAGGCCCTTCAGCAGTATCCCTCAGAGCGAGAACTGCGTGGCATCTAACGTGGCTGGCAGCCCGGAGGTAACCCCACCACTGCCCACATTCCTGAAGTGTTTCCATGACTCTCTCTGCACTGTTCCTCTCCTGCCTATTAGAGAGCCCATGGGATGTGGATGTGAGCAAACCAAAGATTCCACATCGGCAGTTCCAATGGCTCCGGCCGTCGGCTTCCTTTGGTAACACTCTAAATAAGCTGCAGTTGAAGAAACTGAAAATGAAGGCCTGAATGGGCCCCTGGTGTCTAAGACAAATGTATTTAGGCTCTAGAGCAGGCTCCCATTCTCCACTGAGCCACTGCAGTTGCCAGTTTTGCCCAGATGTCTCACTTTGTTTGTAGTGCTAGCTTGATCCTAAAGGGGGCGCCTAGGTTCTTCCCAGCCGGGGATTTGTCTGACTGAACGTCTTTCCAGTGGGTGTGGGGTGTTAGAGCCATGCAGAGAGGGCTTGTTGGCTGCTCCTGGCTTAATCAGCTCGGACTGCTTCCAATTCCTATCCAAAGCCTGGGCCATCAGCACCAGGATCGAGACTTCCTGTGGGCACCAAACAGGAAGAGACCAGCAACTCCACATTACCTCACCACGTGCATCTTTGCCAGTCCCTGTAGTTGTGGTTAGGCTGCCTGGGGCCACTGTACAAAGTTAATCTCCAGAGGATGTTTGCTTCCTGGCTATACTGTAAATATTTTGGTCATCAAAGAAAAATAATCTGTCTCAGAAGAGAAGCTTGAATTCAATAACCAAGTGTAACCTCTGAGGCTTTTAATGTTTTCTTTTTAAGAGTAATCACAACACATGACATGAAACCTATAAAGAGATATTTGTGGCCGGTTCCAAAGCATTTTGAGACTTTGGGGTGTCATTTTAATCATAAAAGTCACCTCTCACCCCACTGGCATTCTCCATAACTTCCCTCTGCAGAACTAATTATGTCAATTGTGTTCAAGATGTTAGCTATAAGAACTGTGGTGGTTTTCCCCACTTTCTACAAGTTCAGCATGTGTCAGTCACCCCTACAATGGTCCACATGGTTAAAAACAAGCACAACTTTGAATCCCACAGCAAGGGTGAAAGGCCCCTAGCTGTGAACACACTGCTTTGGGGGGCAGTTGTAAGTCTGAGTGATGCTGTTCAAAGAGGATTTGTTGAAGGGAAAATGCCCACATGACCTATTCCATTTAGATAACAGTGGCATGGTAGGTAGAGCTTCCCCCAGAATTATCGTTTTAGCAACTTCTCCCTGGGATGACCTATCAGTTTGAGGGCTGTTGCCCTTTTTCTAAAATACCATGCTAAATGCTAAAGACCTCCAAGAATTTTTCCTAGAAGAAATGCAGAAGGCCCTCGATGGTGCTGGCCTCATTTCCCCTGTATACACAAGGTGGCTTGATTGAAAAGTGAAGTGCATGCCAGCAGAGCTGAGAGAAATTTGAAGCAGTGTTGCTATTATTTGTCATCAGACCTGTAGGAAAACTATTTCTACTCATACTGTATTATGGGAATCATATTATTCCACTAAACTCAGTAGCAGAGCAGCCTGAGCACTTGTCTCTCTTTTCATCCCACAGGAGGATGTAACTTCGTAGTCTCTTTTAATGTTCATAAGATTATGGTGTCTAATTCAATAAATTACAGGATTTGGAACTGCGATCCTTGGTACCACAGTCACAGAATTGGGGGTCATTTTCTAAATGAAACCAATGGAACAAGTTCTCTACCAACAAAGAAACTGTACTGTAGAAATTCATTTCCTCCATGAATTTTATATATTGTGTACAAATATAAGGTATGTATCTGAATACAAAGCAAACCTCATCATCATGTAGATATCAGTATTCTCTGTTACTGCACAGAAGTGATTTTCTCATGATGAAATAAAGTTCGCACACATACTTTCTCCATAACTTTGGTTTGTTCTATTTGTTTCTCCCTCACTCTAATTCATTCAAATAGTGAAACAAGATTTTAAAAGCAAGAAAAAGCATAGTGAATAGTTATTTTAAAAAAAGAAAAGATTTGGCCAATCTGTTACAATAGACAAAGCCAATAGACTTAATTATATATCTTTTTTATTTTTTAGAAATCAGTGAGAAAAATACTATAAGAGATTTTTGATAAATCCATTGTGATTATACTCCATTCATTTTATTTCCTGCAGTTCCTGGAAAGTTTACTTTAGAGATTTTTCTTTTCTTTGCTGGTGTTGGGGGAGGTTTCATTTTGATTTCCTATTGTAATGGAATCTTTCACATTCTTCTTCCCAAGAATCAACTCCTTTGCAAAGTTCATAACAAAACATCAGTGTCAAAGAAAGGTACATTTCATATGTGGTAACAAGTCTAACTTAATTACATGTGTGTAGTCTGGGGTTTAAATCACTTATCACTGATACATTTTGAACTGTCAGAAAACCTTCTTCGGGCCTAAAGCTAATGGTACACAAAGGAGATCAAATGTCTACATCATATTCTGACCACTTATTTCTTGCACAGTTCTTGATAAGTGCCCATTGTGCTACACTGAGGATAGTGTTGAGCAGGTGTTCCCCTGCTGTGTGGAGATCCAGGCTAGTAAGAGAGAAAGGCAAACATATACATGCTGTTGTTTAGAGACTTCCAAATCATAATGAACACTGCACAAAGGAAAGGAAGGCATAATTTTTATAGGAAAACAATGAAAAGCAATTTAATACAATGGAAAGTATAAATATGTTACTTTGCCAGGTGCCATGGCACACACCCATAATCCCAGCATTTCAAGGAGCTGGGGCAGGAGGATACAAGTTCAAGGCAAGAGGCAATCTGCATAATTTAGCAAGACCTATCTCTAAGTAAAAATATTTAAAATGGGCTGGGGTGCAGCATTATGGTAGAGTACCTGCAAAGTATGTGCAGGACCCTGGGATCAGCCCTTAAGTATCACAAAAATATAAATAAATAAATAAAATTTTCAAAATTTTATAAAAGGGGGCTGAGGGCATGATTTAGTGGTGGTATGTTTATCTAGCATCCACAAGGCCATGGGTTCAACCCCCAGTACTGAGAAAGAAAAAAAGAAGAGAGAGAGAAAAGGAAAGGAAAAATGCATTACTATAATTTATATGGGTTCAAGTTTGGTTAGTTCTCTAAAAGCAGGTTCCTGGAGATGTATCTAAGACAGCCATGCAAAAAAGGCAATTCCCAAATCTAAACCAAATTATGCTGACTTAAGAAATATGCCTGTAAGCAATTAAGAATTTTAATGAAATGTCAAAAGAAGACCCACAATCTTGGTTTTATGTACTTTTAAAGTAATTCATTGAATAGCCATCATGGCTGTTTCATAATCTTTGAAACCATCTGCAAAGGAATATCTGTTGAAAACATTATGTAACACAACCTTCTTAACAGCATTCTGAGGCCCATTCTGTACCACAGTCTATGCTCCTACCAAAAATAGTGAGACTAGACTGAGAGCAAGAGAGGAAATTTTGTTTCCCTGTGCCTATCTCAACCTTTGTTTTTCTCTAGAGAGACATGAAATAGAGCAAAAGTAATGCTTTCAGGGTTCAGATAACTAATTGAGTCTGTTAAGTGGCTAAAAAGGTCCCTGGGGCACCACTCTGCTCAGCCCCTAAAAGCCGGAATTGGTACTGGCACCACCTGGACAGAGGTAGAGCTTCCCCTCTCCAGTTCTTCAGAGGAAGTAGAAGACAGAGAATTGCAACCTCAACACAAAACATACTCTTTAACACCAATCTCTGTAGAAAAATCATTTGCCTTGGACAGATTCTTAGAAATGGAATTACTGAACAGAATATTTTTGAAGCCCCTGCTCTGTGTTTCCACATTGTTTTCCAGATGGGTTGTACACTAGGAATGTAGAAATCATCGCAGTGTTAAATTGCCTTAATTCTACTATTTTGGGTTCAATCTCAGCTAACAGGCAGACTCTTCTAAAAATAAAAATGCTTCTAAGAGCTTTGCTTTATATTTTCACAGAAGTAACACTCTGATTGTTTCACATCTAGCAGCTACATGAAGTTACAAACATATTGCAGGGAAATTTAACATGATCTAAGGGAGAAGAAAGACTTTACTGGAGAAGGAGGTAGGAGAGAGAGAGATCCAAACAGACAAAAGAACTACATACAAGGCAAAAGTTCAAAAATCTGCCTTGAGCCAACATCAGAAGGACACGTAGGCATTCAAAAACTTTAACTGATGTCATGGCATACACCTGTAATCCAGCAATGCAGGAGGCAGAGGGAGGAGGTAAACAAGTTCAAGGCCAGGGACAGCCTGAACAATTTAGCAAGACGTCTCAAAATAAAAAATGAAAAGGGCTAAGGGTGCTGCTCAGTGATAAAGCACTTACATAGCATGTTCAAGGCCTTGTGCTCAACCCCCACTACTGAAAAAAAAAAAAAAAACTTTGAAGCCTTCTATTACATCAGGTAACTCAGCTTGGCCCCAGGGTCATGGGGATGCATAAAGCACAGATCTGCCTTAGAATTTAGAGGCTTAGCCAGGCGCAGTGGCGCATACCTGTAATCCCAGCAACTCGGGAGCGGAGGCAGGAGGATGGCAAGTTCGAGACCAGAGGTAGTCTGCATAATTTAGGGAGACCTTGTCTCAAAAAAATTTTAAAAATGGGCTGAGAGTGCAGCTCAGTGGTATAGCACTTGCAAAGCATGCAAACATGAGGCTCTGGGTTCAACCCCTAGTACCACACACACACACACACAAAAAAAAAAAAAAAAAAAAAAAAAAAAAAAAAAAAAGAATATAGAGGCTTAACTGCTCCTTCTTCCCAAACTTCATGGCACCTTATTCATATCACCTAAAAACTATGGTGCCATTCACTTCTCTAGAAGTAAGATATTACCTACAATCTAGATTATCATTTTGTAACCAGAAAGTAAGAACAATGGCCTCTGGTTGCCTAAAGAAAAAACAAACAAACAAAAACTAAGCAACCAAAAAAATTTAGGCTCATTTACTCTTGGTTTATGTTTCATTCCTCTGAGCTCATTGACCCATTTGCTAATGCCACACTAGTCTAAGAGCATCACATTAGAAGAGACATGAGGGGTTGTTATAGAAGTTAATTGAGGGTGTTAGCAGCATTGAGCAAGGAAGGTACCTTGAAAAATCTGAGGACCCCCAAAATCAAAATAGAGCATTCTGTGGCAAATGTTCTGATTTTAAAAGCCAGAAAGTATATAATATTTAGAAATCTGCCCATCTAAAACATTTACAAAATCAGTATGTTCTCTGGAATCCTCAGTGGTAGGGTATTGGGCATATCTCAGAAGGCTTTGTGGAATCACAACACGAAACAAGCCCCACCCCTCCCCCAAAAAACCTATTAAACCCTGCTTCATTTTGTGTCAAGTTGCTGAGAATTTTCTTTATCATCCATCAAAATATTCAGTAAATACCATAAAAGCTAGCAAATATTTTCAGGACACTGCCAGGTGTGGTGGCGCACACCTCCAATCCCAGCCACTGAGGAGGTGGAGGCAGAAGGATGGCAAGTTCAGAGGAAGCCTGCATAACTTAGTGAGACCCTGATGCAAAATAAAAAGTAAAAAATGGCCTTTGGGTGTGCAACTCAGCAGTAGAGCACTTGCAAAGCATGAGTGAGGCCTTGGGTTCAATGTCCCAATACTACCAAAAAATTAAATAAATATTTTCAGGATACTGAAATCCAGTGGAAGAGTCATATAAAAACTATTTATTCTGTGTTTCACTATAAAGTCCTACAGAAAAAAAATCTGTCCACTTGAAAGTTGTTTGACTACAGAATACAACTTTGTACCCAGGGCTAATATCTAAACCCTTCCACTGCTCTGTTGCTGCAACATGCCACATATACTCTATGTATTATCTTCTCCTGCTACTGTAACAAATCATTACAAGCTTAGTGGCTTAAAAGTAACATAAATTTATTCCTTTAGAGTTCTAGAGGTCAGAATCCTACTGGGGTAAAAGTGAGGTGTCCGCAGGATTATGCTCCTTCAAGAACACATGTTCCAGGGAAATGTGTTTTCTTCCCTTTTCCAGCTTCTGAAGCCACTTGCCTTTGTTGGATTGGGGCCTGTTCCTCTATCTTAAGTTTCAGCAGCATAGCATCTTCCATTCTCTTCCTGTCTCTGCTCTTCTGCCTTCCTCGTGTAAGGACCCCTGTGATTACTTTGGGCCCATCTGGATAACCCAGGATACTCTCCTTATCTCAAAAGCCCCCATTTAAGCACATCTACAGAGCTCCTTTGAAATGAAAGGCAACAAATTCAGAGGTTTCTGGTGATTAGGACATGAACATTTTTTGGATGAGCCAGTATTCTGTCTACCCCACCCTATGAGGAAGGTATTATTATCCTACTCTCCATATGAGGGAAGGCTGCAGTTTAGCTCAGTTGGTAGAGCACTGCTCTGCCCTTTCTGAAGACCCATGTTCCATCCCCCGCACTGCAAAAATGGGAAAAGGATGTAGCAATACTTCCAAAGCAATCCCAAAACAATCAGCCACGGAAAACCCTATGAGGGTTACTATGAGTCAGATACAACTCAATGGCACCTAACAACTATATGAGGAAATGGAGCTTTTAAGAGGTCAACAGATCAAACCCAGAACTTACAGCCTCCAACCCCCAGCACAGTGCACTGTGGTGCTTAGATTAGAAATGCATTTAATTGAAACAAAAATTACCCTAAGCCTGTGCTCAGTGTCTAAAACCACCCTGTCAAAGTGAAGCAGGACTGCGTAGCTGCCTTGTGTGCTCATCTAGAAAGCCAGAAATAGTACTTTAATGCTTTCATAAAGTGTTGTTAGACTTTTATAAAAAAAAAAATAATAATAACATTGCAGCTTTAAGAGGGAGATGTGGAAGTGACTGTAATTTCCAGAGTGATATCCAAGCCCCTCAGCAGCTTCTTGGCCTGTCTCCTTGCCTCTGTGCTTCCTCTGGCTCTCCCTCACCCTAGCTGAGCAGCCCCCTAGAGAGGCCCTTCACCCCAAAGGCTACCACAGATACTCTTGACTGGCAGTGATGGACCACTGCCTGGCAAAGACAAGGAATATCACAGTCTCATCTTTGAGGTCCTCAAAAACTACTACCAGGTGAAATCTGGGACTTGGATCCCTGCTCAGGTTGAAACCACAGAGCTGTTTATTTACAGAAGTTTTCTGACCCTCCAGTTCTCAACTGGGAGGCAGAGTGGTGAGAAGAAATCAGTTATAATGAGAGTCAGGCTTTAAAAATGCCTGTAAACTCCAGCACTACCAGCAAATATGGGCTGGGGGCAACAAAGAAAGGAGTACTCCAAAGTATCCCTAGTCGAATGTCCACAGTACCCATCTACCCAACATTTTTCAGGATTGTTTTATCTAATGACAATAAATGTGTTGGAATTCTTGAAATTACATCTTAGAAATTGCTTTCTAAAAAGTTGTTATTCATGAAGATTAAATGTCTTTTTCCCCTGATTAGACTCTCAGCAAGACACTACCCCTTCCTTGTAGTAGCTTTTTCACTCACAGATCAAAAGAAACCACCCAGAAAATAGTCAATGGCATAGGCAGAGAATAGACCCTGCTTCCACTCATCTGAATATTAACTGGCTTCTGATGCATCTGTCCTTGCAGATGTAATTTTATAGTGATTTTGGGCAACCTAAGCACTTCCCATCTAAACTCTGATTATTGGACACCACCATGCAACACCTTAAGAAGTTGCAACCTTGTGCAGGACTCAAAAAAATCTCTCTGAAGAACAGCAGGGAACACCTCCACCTACTCCCCATGGCCAGAATGCTACAGTGGAATGGTGATACATTTGCCTTTCAATTCTCATCCAGGGAACCTATTTAGAGAAAGAAAGATTTATCTTCAATATAATTCAGGGAGCGTGGTTAGTGTTAGGTTATCTCCACAAACTTTGGTTGCCTCTTCTACCAGTGGGATGTGTCCCAAGGCCTGGAACATGAACTTTCTCTTTTGTACATTTCCACGTCACAAAAGAGCCACAATAACCTTGTCACCCTCAAATTTTACCCACTAGGGGTTGATCCTGCCTGAGTCTACCCCCATCCCACCAGAGCTGGCAATGTGAGTTGGATGTGTCCTTTAGCTTCTCTGAGCTTCTGTGTTCTCATCTATAAAACTATGGACTTAGAGCAGAAGAACTTTAAGTTCTTTACAATTAGTACTTCTGTGGCTTCTCTCCTCAAAATTACTATGGAAAGCTATTAAATGTTTCATAAAATGGTATGAAAAGCTATTAGATACCTCCTGCCTCATCCAAGGTCTTGGTGGGTTCTTCCTATGACACTAAAAATTCAACACTAATGGAAAATAATTGATAAAAGATCGTATAAGGAGAAGGATATGGTCCAGTGAACTTGTTTTTTCGCTGCTATTCTTTGGCCTTTCCTGACCCAAGGTATCTGGGCCTTTCCAAAAATAATGTAGTTAAAAGAACATGTATTTCAAGAACAAAATCCTCAAGGTAGGTAAATCATACCTGACCAAATTTGAGTAAACTTCACAACATGCAAAGTGAAAGACATAATGACAGGTTTCAGAGCCCAGAAGAGAGATATTTTATCCTTTTAATTTTGACAATATGCATGCTATCCCAAGAAATTTCCTAATTTTTTCCCACAGTACTGAACTGGATCCAGAGCCCTATTTTTGGTTCTGGGGAGTGTGCTTTGCAGTTGACATTTTTGAGGAGCAGTTTAATCCTTTGGAAGCTCTGTGTCAATTAAAATATAGGAATGTCCAGTTCTTCTGCTGATGACTGCTGCTTATAAATAAAGCTTCCAAATCAGAACAGAGGACTAGGTGGTAAGCACACAGCTTTCCTACGAGTGGGAAAGGTTGTTGCATTCTTTTAAAAGGAGGTTTGTCACTTCCTAACTACAATTAATGCCACACTTACAAAGGCTTAAAATGCTATCTTTTGTTATAAATTATATACAAGTTGGACAGAATTGTGACATTTGGTTGCTTATTAGATCATTTAGAGAAAACTCAGCCTCCTCCTTCATTCATTTCTTTGTCTCTTTTAAAATCTTACCAACAAATGCAAATTATCATACAGCTGGTGTGTAATCAACTGAAACTCATCTTTAACACTGCTTGTGTAATTTTTAGGAACATATCTTGCTTTACTATGCTCTCAGATACAACCCTCATGTTAAGCCAGGGTCAAGGGCTCCTCACTTATGAAGCTGTTCACTATCAGGGCTTCCCACCAAGCCACAGAGAAATCTGGGTTCACACACAGTAGCAGAGGAAACCTGTCAGTTCACTTTTCCTCTTTGAGTCCTAAAAATTACACCTCAAAGATTATAGTTTGTGTATTCAAATTATTTTACAACCACCATAGAAATCTTTAGTACCCTATACATATTAGAATTGGTCAAGCAATGCTACCTAACAAGTATAAAAAAATCAATAATAAATGACACATTTATTTTTCTTATGGTCAGCTCTTCAACCAACTTCATGTTTCCCAACTGTTCAATTCTAATACAATATCTAGCACATGATATGTGTTCAATAAGTGTCAGTAATGATCAAATAAAAGAAATACACAGTGAGCCACACAGAGTACACCACCTAGATATTCGTTTCTTCTTCTTGAACCCAAAAGTCCATAAAAAGTACTTGTGGCACCCAGCAGATCTTTGCTTTGGTGATTCTTCACTACTGCTTTCAAGCAGAGGCCTTTGCTATCATCTAGGCCTCCACTCCAGAATCAAGTCAATCCCAGGTGGGAAGGAAAAGAAGTTCATCAAAGAGCAAGGGGGAAATGATAGTCATTGACAGAGTTGATGGAAAGCACGTCCTGACACATTTGCATTATGAATATAGTTCCCGTCCTAGAGTTACAGATCTGTGTAGTCTCCACATTTAGCTACTAATGTATTATTTTCTATTGCTCTTTCTCACTAAACTGCTTTCACTCAGCCAGGCTGTTCAACCACACAGGATCACTGCATGTGATGAAACAGGATGAGATATTAACTATCTCTTTAGGAGATTCTTTCTCTAGTGATCTGTAAGTTAAAAATGAATCATCATCATCATGAATATTAGCTGTGAACTGAAATATAGCTTCCCATTATGTATTCTTTCTTTTAAAACAAAGATAACCTCATTTCTCTTTGTCTTGACTATAGAATATTAATGCTGAGAAGCCATCTGTGTATCTCAATAATTGTGTTTTAAAAGGGAGGCAAGAAAACGAGATATACCTCCTTCTTGCATCCTGTGGGTATAACAGAGTACACATTTAGGTAGTCTTTGTGTTCAATGTGAGTTATGTGAGTTAAATATCATTTGGCTAAACCAGAGAATGGCAATACTGTTCTCAGTATTATCATTGGCTTTGATTTGTGCCTTTGGATGTGTCCAGAGTGGCATGCCCAGTAATATAAAGGATTTGAAATCCATACATATAAAAATAGTTGGAAATAAACTCTAGCCCAGAAAAGGGAAGATTTTAAGGGGATTGATGACTGACCTCAAATACTTGAAAAACTAGTGGTCTGTTCCATGTGGCCCCAGACAGTAACACTACCTTGTGAATGGAACCCCCAAAGGGCATATCTTACCTATACAAGCAATAACCACAAACTAAAAGGCCTGGGTGGAGATGATAAGCTCCTCATCCCAGGGAACTTCAAGGGAAGCTTGATGCTCCCTCCTCAGATGTCTGAGATAAGTGTCTTCCTTCTAAAACTCCTGCAACTTAATGAACTGGCCTCCGACCTGTAGGCAATTCGCCAAAACTTTACCATGCCCTTGGAGAAGAGTGTGAAGGGAGAATTATCTAAGTCTGGCTAGAATAATGTGACGAAAGTTCTAGTGGCATACTAGGGTGGGGTTTTGTTTGTTGGGTGGGGGGTGTTGTTTTGTTTTCTGGTTTGGTTTGGTTTTTTTTTCTACTTAGAAAAAAATGGAGTAAGAGCTAAGATGGTTGGGAATGGAAGCTCCTAGGTGGGGGGAAAAAACCCTTGCAAACAATGATGGAATGGTTGGATAATCCAGATATTGAATTTTTCTTAGTAGAGAGCATAGTTCAAGAATAGGAGGACTCAAGGAAACTTTGGGTGAATAATGGATCCACATAATAGGATAGGAAAAACAATAGCAATTTCACTGCCAAGTTATTAATCCCAAGAACAGCCATAGGTGCCCTCAGCCTCCACCCCTGAAAGTGGAGCCATCACTAACTATGAATCCCTCTTCCTGGTGCTGAGAATAGAAAAGGTGAGTACAACTCACGATAGGATTGGATATGACCCCCAAATTCTGGATTCAGTACACATCTCTTCACAGATTGTCAGATGATTGCTCAGGGACTCAATACACTGTGAAATTCATCTTACCATAAACATCCTTCCCTTCATTTTGAAAGGAACAGGCATTTTCAATGTAATGAATTAATTGTCACATCTGGTCAAAGATATATTTTCAAGCAAATTCTTGTTAATAAAAACCTTTTAGTGACATAAATATAGTTGTAAATGCCTTCTCTCCCTAAAAGAAGCTCATGTCCTTTGTTGGTGCTGTGTCATTGTATTTCAAATCTTTCCATTAAACTAAGAGGCTAATTTCCTCTTAAGCTGATTGTAATATAAATAATTTTTTTATTTATCATATCCAAACAAAGAAACGATGATACATGCCAAGTCATCCAAACTATATGAAGTTTAGGTAGAAATTTCACTATATTATTACTGGGAATATAAAGCCTTAACTTCACAAGGAGCAATTCCTTTTCTCTGAGATCTGATTTATTCTTAGGGCAAAATAAATAAATAAATAAATAATAAATCTTCACCCAAGGATAAGTCTAAAATCTGAAAAGCTAACTTTAATATTGTGAGTTCATAAATGAAAATGAGGCTGCTTCTTGGCAGTATTAAAACTTGCCAAAACCTTTTTTCTAAGCTCTTCAAATAGGATTGCATTCTGCATGTATACACTCCACTTATTTTTGCTTGAACATCCACATAGTAGTATTTTGATAGAAAGCTGTGCAACAGCACTAAAAGACTCAAGCCAGAAAAATATTCCCAGTAACCTCCACTGGCTGCTAAAACAAAATTAGTGTTTCAATGAGAAGAAAGCTCTTTGGGGGCTTTGGACCTGAAATATTACCTCATGCCATTTGGAGTTACTAAATTTGTGCTATTAAACTGAGCTTTAAGAAGGCTCAATTGGCCGAGTACCGTGGAGCATGCCTATAATCACAGCAACTTGGGAGTCTAAGGTAGGAGGATGGTGAGTTAGAGGCCAGGGGCAGCCTGTACAACTTATAGAGACCCTGTCTGAAAATAAAAAATAAAAAAGAGCTGGAGGTGCAGCTTGGTGCTTGCCCTCCATGTATTGCCTAGCATGTACAAGGCCCTGGGTTCAAAACCAAGTACAATAAATAAATAAACAAGCAAGCAAGCAAGCAAGCTGACCCCACTTGGCAAAAGAGCCATCTCTGACCAGACCACACCACTGCAAAGAAACAGTTATGGTTTGATAAAGAGAAAGGAACAATCAAATAATTGAGAGGTCCTTACTCTGATATTATAATGATCTTCATGCTAGACCTCTGAAAAGAAACAGACACTTTATACCAATGCACCTCTCCACTGCCCATAGTCTGTTTCTTATAAGAGAACCCAAGATAGTCAGGTGATGTCCCTAGAATCTGATCATAATTCCAAAACAAAGATAAGGTTCCTTCCCTGATTACTTGTCCAGCCCTGCCTTTGTAGGGCCCCTCACCTTTCCTCTCCTATTCAAAAGTCAAGTCTTGAGTATGCTAGTATAGACAATCATCTCATCCATCTAGAAATGGAAAAAAAAAGAATAGAGAAAGGGAAAAATATGAAACAGCTTATAAAAATTATCTCCTAAATAGAAACTCTTTAAGAGACTGTTGTTAGATGCATAGTAATTTCTAGGATAGCTGAAACTGATAAAATATTGATCTCCTCTTGGTCATCAGTGGGTAAATTTTACATCTAAATGCAACACAAAAATTTTCATTTAATTAAAAGGAAACCTTCCAAAATATTTTCATATCACTAAAAAATAGGAGGAAGGGTGAAAACAGTTGTCTGTTATGTTGGAGGTGTTCCCTGGTCTTGGGTCCTGACCTGCTGAAAATTCCCTGTGAGCCCCCAACACATAGGTTTCACTAATGCCTGTGCGTGTCACCTGCCGGGCAGATAAGGCTTTGTGTGAATGCATTGTTAAAGAGGTCTTGGGGAGCTGGGCATGGGCAGGTAGCAGATTTCTGATATCTAGTTTGCCTTGATCTTACATTTAGACACAGATTCAGAAGAACAGACCCTCCCTTTTCCAGTGCCTTCGGAAAGACTGCCGCTCCGTAGAATGAGTCCTTTCTCCTCCACCCTTAATCTACAACCCAGCTTCCCGGGGAGATCCTACTTTGATTTCCGATCCTCACCCCACCAGCTGAGCTTGCATTCTTCTTTACAGTCTCTCAATGCACCGGGTGAGCTGAGCCGTCAGACCTTTGCTCTCAATCTCTGTGCCTGGAAGGCATCTCTGAAACGCCTGTTTTGTTCTTGCCATTCGTGTGCGTGGTGAGAGGGCTGAGTTAGTCTCTGTGTCTGTGGCCTGCTTCCAGTGTGGGGAGCATTTGATGGCTGGAGCTTTGTGGTGTTCTTGTTTGTGTGGGGTAAGGACCCACCGTGGAGCTGTGGTCCATGTGTAATGGCACTGGAAAGTGATGAGTGAAGTTGTTCTTTTTGCACCAGCTGGTACCACCATGGGTGACTCGCTCTGCCATCACATGCGGCAACATAGCACGGCACAGGCGCTGGCTGAGGAGATGCCATGGCAGTTGTTTGGAGGTTTGCAACCCTCTGTATCCAGGAAACCAGCAGTGTCTGGGAGACTGGATCAGTGCATCCAGCCTAGAGTGGTCTGATTAAACATAGACTCAAGAGATCTTTATTGACAAAAATAAAATAAAAGTGAAAACATGCCAACAGCAGAATTCATCCTACCCAGAGGGCAAACCAGAGAGCAGAAAGTGAAAGCATTTTCTGCAAAAGCCTGTACTCACTGGTAGGATAGCGGGCTCCTGGCGGATTGCTCTTCTAGCAGAGGACAGGGACCATTACGAGCTGAATTAGAAACGCTTCACTCCTGATGCCTAATGCCCAAAGATCCTATACTCAAAAAGTGCAGCCTCAAGAAGTTTCCCACAGCCAAGCTGGTTGTGACAGGGCTTCTGGCTGATTGCAGGGAAGCTAGATTTGTGTTACTTTGCAGTGAGCTCTGTCTAGCAAATGGAATCTTAAAATATCTAAGATGTAGACCTATTTGATCTCTTCAGGACTATATTGTAATCATGGATACACATGATAACATTTCACATTTCCAAAGGTTTCTTTCGGTTTTTATTTTCTTCTTTTGGCTCATCCCACATCCTGGAATGAAGAAGGCCACAGCATGACAGTGCAAAAAGGATGCAGGGACTTCAAACTCTCTTGAAAATGACATTTTTCTTTGTGCTTTTATGTTTCTTATGGTTTTTCTGTGCACTACTGGCTTTCCCACATGCTTTGTTATGGAACTCTCTATGCTTGTGTCTAATGTACTGAAATATTGTTACAGTCCTCTAATGTATCTTGTCTCAAGAATAAAATGAAACATGGGCTGGGGGATTTGATGGGTATATTAGCATTGTTGTAGTTGTATCGTTCAATCTTAAATGTACTATGGTGTGTTTAACATAGTGTAAAAAGATCTCAGAACACTTGTTCAAAAAAAAAAAACTTGCAAAAGGCATGATTCATTAAAAAAAAAAAAAAAAATTTAAGCCCTAATCAGATTCTACAAATTTAGTGCCAAAAGCTGGATATGAAATTCAGTTTTTTAAAACTCTGGATGTTAAATGCTCCTTATGTTCTAACTCACTAGCAGGAACTGAATTGACAATGGTTAGAAACTAAACATAAAAATCAGCAATGAGTTGGGAGAAAATTATTCTCCTGTATGTGAATTCATCTCAGAATAAAACAAGTGAATCAAAAGTAAGGTCATAATCTTTAAATTTTGTTTTTAACTCAGTCCTCTTTTATAGTAAGTTGCTTTTTTAATTCTTGTAAAATTCTTTGAAGGCAGTGCATTGCCCTTCAAATTATCTTTAAAATTAGCATATAAAGGCCTTATTAGATTGGGGAAGAAAATCAAATGATCCTTTTCCTTCTGGTGCTCATGAAAACCACATTTTCTAAACCAGTCTCCAACATCACTGGAACTTGTAGGTCACATACCCTTGAACATTTTAAGACTAGACTACCTGCCTCCACCTTGATACAGTTTCTTATAGAGTAATAGGATAACCAAACCTTAGGAATAGGAGTGGCTATAAAAGTTCCACAAGTGATTACAATTTATCTCTGAGACCATCCCTACCAACCATCCTCCCCTTCCTCAGGTGAAAAGGATTGATGAGGCATAACAATCTAAGAAGGAAAAGAGGTAATTTTCATTTTTAAAACATTTAATTCACATCATTGTTAATAATTATCTGATTTATTAACATGTAGATTACATTACACATTTAGTTATATATGTTTCATTTATCTGGAGCCCAAGTTATAAAAGACTTTTTGCCATAACCCATTAGAAATGTGTGCAATAGTAACAGAGTTTTATCCAGAGTTTATCCAGATAAAACCAGAGTTTTATCAAGGTCTAGTGATTTCTCCATTTCGATTGGGCAATTTTTTCTCTTACTTTTAAAACAGCCTTATTAGTATGGAACTTTAGTGGACAAGACCGAACTTGGAAGATAATGGAAATCTAACCTATAGCATTTAAAATCCATTGGAGAAGGACTTATTAAAGCGTACAAAGATGTACTTACCATTTGGAAAGAGCAGAGAAGCAATTTTTACACAGCAAACAAAGGGCTTTGTTTTTTCATGAGTCAGGCCTCTGGTGTCTATACTCAGTTGGTGCTTTTTAAATGTACACAAATAATTTGTATCAACCTCATTGTTTCATAGCTTTGATGTGTAGTATCTCTTTATAGGATGCAATTTTGAGACACAGTCTGCACCTTACTCTCAATTAGGCAAGTATACCTATTGTAATTGTTATCTTTTATTTATGTGGCTGGTATGCTCAATTTCCTTCACAAAATAAATGGTGGCAACTTATTTTATCTCAAGAAAATTGTGTAATTGTCATTCTGACTCCATTATGAGTTTCTCAAATTCTTAGACAAAATGGGAAAATGCCTGTTTTTATTAATTTATTAATGTTATACCTCAAAGCTTACTTTCTCCTCAGCTTTCTTATGCCTTGAGGCAAAGTACTCTTTATGAGCACTAAATGTAGGTAACAATCCAAGTCAGATCAGCTGTTGTAGTGTATGTAAAGTTTTCAATGGAGCCCTTTTTTCATAATATTCTATCAAAAGAGACATGTTTTCTTATCAGTGTCAATTTTGCTTCCTATTTCTCTCCCCCATGCCTTTCATTGGAATGACAACAGTTGACATTAAAAAGCTGTTGGCAGGTATGGAATAAACTTACTCTAGTATAAATAGCAAAGACTGAAGTGCATGTGAGGTGGCTCCCAGGCCCAATAAATCAGCAATTTCATCTTTCCAGCCTGTGTTTTTACAGGCAGCATTTAGAACTTGAAGCATAACCATATACAAAGACATCACTATCTGCTACCTAACTTTGAAACTACCTACAGCTCCAGCAAAATATATGTTAGTTTCAGTAGTGACCCATATTTTTAAGTTATGAAAGATGCAACCTGTCATACATGAAGGTCACAATCACACATGAAAATTATTGTATGTTATTTATAGCTTTGCAGCTTGTGGGCAGGCACAAGAGGCAAAGAAATTTTCAAAATGACTAGACTTTCACACGTCTGCAAAGCACTATTTCTTGATTTCACTCAGTATGTTTTATCCCTCCTCCATACAGGATTCTAGCTCTAGCCACCCCACCTCAGGGGTTACACAGGCATCTTAGTGTATCCCCTCTCTTTATGTCTCTGGTGCACTGCTCTGCCAGTCACCAGGTGAAGGGACTTGCACCTTCCAATCTCAATGCCACTTTACTCCCGGATCATCCAGGTGGGAGTGCAGTCTGAGCCAGGTAACCCCTGCTGAATCGGTCATATGTCCTCCATCTGCTTCCGGTTTCAGAGTACCACTTCCCAGGACAAGCCCTCGTCTGCTCACTTATGAGGCCTCCAGCCCCAAACACCTCCTTCCTGCATGGCAGCATGAAAACACCACACTACAATTGGCACCACCCAGGAGTGTATTTCGGTGCTGAACTTGTTGGGGCTGTCTTAATAACCCACTTCCCTCCTGTTCTTCTCAGTTGCCTGGTTTGCTTTCGATCCTGGCTCGGCACACTCAGACATCATCTTCTCCAATGACAACCTAACAGTGACCTGCAGTAGCTATGACGACCGGGTGGTGCTGGGGAAGACTGGCTTCTCCAAGGGCGTCCACTACTGGGAGCTGACAATAGATCGCTATGACAACCACCCAGATCCTGCCTTTGGCGTGGCTCACATGGATGTAATGAAGGATGTGATGTTAGGAAAGGACGACAAAGCCTGGGCAATGTATGTGGACAATAACCGGAGCTGGTTCATGCACAACAACTCGCACACCAACAGGTACCCTGCAGCCCCCAAACCGAGCCTTCTTCATGTTGGCTTCTGGTCACGAGTGAGAACCCAAGTTCAAAGATCTATTACATAGACCATGTTAAGGAAGCTGAGCAGGTGATCTTCACCAAGTGGCACAGGGGATCCATTTCTCTTAGCATAGTCCATCTGCTGGCTTAGTCTTTGCACAGTCATAGAGATGTGAGCACTTGCCTTGGCCCTTCCTTGCTATATTCCACCCAGGACTAGGAACTAGAATCTGCAGGCTTCTGGCCTTCCACTATAGGAAAACAATCCAGAATTCTAAAACCCATACCTACAACTTACCAGAGAAATATTTTGGACCAAGGTACGCATTTTTCTGAACCTCAGTTTGCCAATCCTGCAAATTGTTGTTGTTAGGTGCTGTTGAGTCGGGTTGGACTCATAGCGACCTTCCTAGGGTTTTCAATGGCTGATTGTTTTGGGATTGTTTTGGGAGTGGACTACCACATCCTTCTCCCATCCTCCAAACTAGTAAAATAACATTTTTCCATGCAGAAATGTTCTGAACACTAAGTGAGCCACGTAGACAAAAATGTCTCACATTGGAGACACCTGAAAATAGAAGCCATTGTTCTTCCTATTATGCTTGTTATCAATATTACTGCTTGGAATAGAAGCCATTCATTAAACTAAACATTATGGATGCCGATTTGGATAGTTTTATACTTGAAGAACTCTCTGATTACTGTATGAATCCAGAGCACTCAATTTTCTGACGAAAGAAAAGGTAGTAATTTCCTTAAGTTTTTCCTCTATCACCAAAAGTCTAGATAATTATAATTTAACATATTTTTCCATGGATTTCTTTTTACTTTTGTTTGTGTTCTCTTCAAGTGTATTTTTCCAAAATTTCCTAGGCTGAGAAGAGTCCTTCATTGACACTGGTCTACCTTATTCTCAAAGATTCCCCAAGATGCATGGATTTCTCTGAAAAAAAAAAAATGTTGTAGGCCCTTCTCTGGCCAGTAGATTTCTAGGGCCTCCTGTACCCTTGGATATTTTTTATACATCTCCAATTAGCTAGTCTGCACCTGTACCACTGTGGCTTCCGATCCCATCAGATCTCTGAAGCTAAGCAGGGTTGAGCCTGATTAGTACTTGGATGGGAGACCACCTGGGAACACTAGGTGCTGTAGGCTTGGGAGAAGGACAAGCAGCCCAATCCCAAAAAACAGTCAACCATTGAAAACCCTATAAATAGCAGAGAAGCACTGACAATAGTGTTTTATCTGTTGTAAATAGGGTTGCTGTGAGTTGGACACCTACTCATGGCACCTAACAACAACAGCCATTAAGCTGTGTATTATTCATACACACCATTTCAACTTAATAGCATATCCTATTAGGTATAGATACGCAGTGATTTACATTTTGGAGAACCCTGTTGCTAGATTCCTGATACCATCCCCCAGGTACAATGTTTAGAATCTTTATTTTGGAGTGAAGGAGTGAATAAGAACACAAACATCACACTATGCAAAGAAACACATCCTTGAAGCTGAAAACATTTACTTGCATGCAAACTGCATGTTGCTTGTGCTGTCATTGTTAAACCTGTGAACAAAAAGGTGCAATTTATAATCCTGTCCTTTAATGACTGTGTACATTCAGTATTCCGCATGCAAGAGGAAATGAATGACACTTGTGAATTTCTGTGCTCTGCTGAGATGAGGCTGAAGTTCAGTTTTGCCAGATCTCAGAAACAGTGAAGACAGACCTGATCATCCCTGTCCAATGACATTCTGTGAAACCATCCATTGAAGCACAAGGCAATTCTTCGTAAAATAACATTTGTATGCAGGATTCTTAAAGTCACTATATTTCCTGTAGTATAACTGTCTCACTTTACAAGGAAGAATTTCCTGCAATGTTGTCATTTCACACAGAGCCTCTAGCTGCTTAATTCAAATTCAGTATGCCAAAAAAAAATCGTCTTTCTGGAATGAGTTTTACTGTTTAGAGGCAGAAGGCCCCCAAACCCAATTTCTCATGCATACAGTTTAGGTTCAACCTAAGTGCTTCTTTATTTTGATTTTCAAATTAAGTCATTTTGTATTTAATGATGTTTAATTCACACCACTTATGCAAAGTGTGCAATATAGCTACTGTCAGAGCCCTGATAGCCAAAAGGCTATCTTTTTCATTCTTTACAGTATGATTTTCCACTGTTGTCGCTCAGTGGTAAGGATCCTGTGTGAAGGAGTTCACTCTCAACAATGCAGAGCAGTTCATGAATTCTCATCAGGGCTGAGTATTTCCCCCAAGAGAGTGGGAATTGTTTTGGGGTGGGACCTGACTTATTTTTATGTATAAAGCACAAATATACATACAGTGCATTAAAAAGTATATGGTATATCTGTGCATTAAATTTTTTTGGGAAAGGGGGTGCTTAGAGAAAAAATGTTTAAAAAGGCTGAGGAGCAGAAATTTTAAGCAGATTGCAAAGCACTGGTGTAACCAACCTTAAGAGGGGAGATTTTATAATAACAAGCAGATGAAATCCCCTGTTTTTGTTTTTGTTTTTTTTTTTTCTTTTCCCACAGAACTGAGGGAGGGATTACGAAAGGGGCCACAATTGGGGTTCTCCTCGACTTAAATAGAAAGACCTTGACATTTTTTATCAACGACGAGCAGCAAGGTCCCATAGCATTCGAGAATGTGGAAGGCCTTTTCTTCCCTGCTGTCAGCCTCAACAGGAATGTGCAGGTAAGCACCGGGCCCCCGGGAGTAGAAACTGCTTCTGCTGGCTGCTGTTTCAGAGGCTGCCCTGGGCCAGTTAAATCAAACCTGAGAGAGGGAAGCTGGCAGTGTAAGGCCCAGAGCAAAACATGGAGGAGAAGAGGTTGGAGAGGAGTCAGCGTGGGCAGCAGGAAGGATTTCACAGCAGCATAAGTCCTTCCTGTAGCTGCACAGGGGCTGGGGTTTAGCTTGGTTGGTAGAGTGCTGCTCTCTGCTCTCTGGGGCTCTGGGTTTGATCCCTAGCACTGCAAAAATGGGAGAAGGACCTGGCAGTCCACTCCCAGAACAATCAGCCATGGAAAACCCTATGAAGAGCAGAGAAGCAGTGTCATAGTGCCGGGCATGGCACAGTGTCGGGAGTGTTTCGTTCTGTTGTACATAGGGTCGCTATGAGTCAGATCTGACTCCAAGGCACCTAACAACAACATAGCTGTACACAGTTTAGTTAACAGCCCAGAGGAACTTGGAATCTATTCTAGTCTATTCACGAGTTACTCTAATTTCATCTCTAAGTAGAAATGAAAGCCATTAACCAATTGGTATGAAAACAAATGAAATGACTCACACAAAGTCCACGTAAGTGCTTAAGAAGAGAAGAAGCTGTAAGGTTGAAGTATTAGTCCTCTTATCAGAAAGTGGGGTGAGTGCCTTCTCTGCACCCTGTTCAGCTCTGCAGGTGTTGTGGGAATAGGAAACATAACCCTTGCCTTTGAGTTAGTTGTTTATGATTTATTATATATAAAAAACAAAAGGTTCTTCTTGGTCATTCAACAAATATCTACAGGGTGCCTTTAACATGTTGTTGTTGTTGTTGTTGTTAGGTGCCGTGGAGTCGGTATCCGACTCATAGCGACCCTCATCGGGTTTTCAATGGCTGAGTGTTTCGGGATTGCCTAGGGAGTGGGTTGCCAGGCCCTTCTCCCATTTTTGCGGTGCTGGGAATCGAACTCGGGACCTCAGAGACTGCAGCGCAGTGCTCTACCAACTGAGCTAAATCCCAGCCCTTTAACATGTTAGGCACCCTATAAGTATTGAATGTACTTGGAGTACATCAGTGGGGCAAAAACATACAAATCTTGCTCTCCTCATTAGAGTTATAGGAGATGGGCAATTCACAATAAGCACAATGACATCATTTATAAGGTATATTAGAAGATGATAGTTGGAGAAAAGACCATGGGTAGGGTAAGGGTTTCAACAGTCCTGGGGCTGGGAGAGCATGTGCAGCCTTAAATCGGAGGGCCAATTTAGGTGGGCACTGTAGTCCCAAGTGAGCAGAGCCTTAAAGCCAGTGAAGGAGGGAGCTGTGGGGAGCCTTCCAGGCAGAGGGAACAGCCTATGCAAAGTTTCTAAGGTGTGAAGAGCTTCAGATAGGCAGTGGTGCAAAGAGGCTGGTGGATTGGGGAAGGAAAAAGAGGAATCAGAGCCGTGCAGGAGGTGAAGAGTGCACTCTACCAGCCACTGTTAGGACTTAGGATTTCACTGTCCTCCTGAGCTGGGCCTCTCATTAACAACCATGAATCTCATTCAGTGAATGACTGCCCTAGGATAGGGGGTGAGAATCAACATACTATGGATCACTTTTGCCCTATCTAGAACCACAGTCTTAAAACTCATTTTAAAAAATTCGTTGTTGTCTATTGGTGTATGCAGTAAAACTGGTTACAACCCAGTGGCACCACAGCTGCTCTTCTCTCTTCCTGCAAGTACATGGGGTTCTCTGAGGGGCTAGAGTCTAATCTTACAGAGTTTGGCTTCTACATTGAAAGAAAGAAATCCATAAATTACCCTAGAGGTGAGTCTCAGAAAAACCTCAAAGTTTTCCACATTTTTAGCCATTTCCATTCCAGAGAATATCATACTAGACACTTCAGGGTTTTCCAGAAGGTTCTGAGTATCTTTACATAAAGACTCTTTAGCCAAGGGCTATGGTGCACACCTGTAATCCTAGCAACTCAGGAGGCTCAGGCAGGAGGATCGCAGATTTGAGGCCAGAGGCAGCCTGTACAACTTAGTGAGACCCTGTCTCAAAGTTTAAAAAAATAAAAGAAGAGGCTGAGGGTGCATCTCAAGGGTAGAGCACTTTCCTAGTATGGACAAGGCCAAGGCCCTGGGTTCAACTCCCAAATACTGCAAAAAAAGAAAAGAAGACTCTTAGGGCAGGGAAGACGGGGACAAAAAGGGAGAAAGAGCAGTACTGCATGAAATGGTCTAGTCTTGTCCTTGTGAGCACACCCCCTGTGCACTGTGTCCGGGGCAGGGGGTCCGAGGCACCACGCAGAACTCGCAGTCTCGCCCCCCAGGTCACGCTTCACACCGGGCTCCCAGTCCCCGACTTCTACTCCAGCAGGGCATCCATAGCCTAGGATTGTGCTGTGGAGGCCCTGGCTGCCTGAGAGAGAGACATGGAGCCCAACCCAGCCAGCCGGCGGAGTGCAGAGTTGGCCGAAGGAGAGAACAGCTGGGCCTCTACTGTCTTCACACCCACAGCTCTGTCCCTTTCTCTCCAGCCTCTCCACGATGCCACACCCGAGTCCCCTTCCACATCCAACTGTTCTAACCAACAGAGGAGCTAGGCAGCCCACCACATCACCTTGTTTCCACTCCCAAATTTTGCTTCTATTTAACTTAATTTTTTATGTAGGTGAGTTCATTTTGTTTCTTTTCTGATCACATTACTGGTGACTCACTGAACTGGCACTGCCAAGAGAAAATTCTTCTGAAAACTCTTTTCTTAAGCTTTCTGGCAGAGATGGGGCAGGAGGTAAGGAAGAATGCACTCAGTTTGCAGCTTGCAGCTTACTTCCTAGAATGTTCTTGCTCTGATACCGCTCCTGCTGCGTCAGCTCCTCATGGCTAACCTTTGTGAGGTGGGCAGAGGGCATCTGGCATTAAGGTGTTTTACTGTCATTGGAAGCACAAAAATATCAGCGACATAGATTCACAGCAGGGTACAATCATTAGGATAGCCCAATAGAGAGGATAGGCCAGAACCTTTGGCCATTGTATGGAATTGGAAAGTCTCTAAACAGAGGTGGCCTGGGAGACTTGATTTTAATTCATTTAATTAATACAAGTTTTTAATTGAGAATTATTATGCACCAGGCAGTGTTCCAGACACTAGAATGCCATGTTCTAGACACTGTGGAAACACCAAGTGAACAGATAAGCGTAATCCCAGCTCTCCTGGACCTTCTAGTCTATTCTACTAGGAGAATAAACCCAAACTTATGTGATTACAGATTGTTATAACTACCAGAAAGGAAACAGACAAAAGTCAATCAGCGTCATTGGTAAGATATTTCAGGCTCCCTAAAGTGATGCTAAAACCCCACACATTCTGGCTATGGCACCAGAAATGCACCAACTCAATGCCTTTTCAACTGCACTATTTTTATTATAGTCCCTGCTGCTACTCAACACAGAGCCCTTCTTTGGCAGAAATGATGTCAGCATTCCTCCTTATTAGTGCTGCAGTCATACTAAGCCTTAAAAAAAATGAATGATTAAAAAGAAAAGCGGTGAGCAGAGGGCAGAAGACCCAGGCTCAGGAATGGGGTATTCTAAGTTGCAGCCCACGGCATCCACGTTCTCAGGACAAACGTGCTATCTCCATCTGTACTATCTGTGCCTGTTACAAAGGCAAATTCACTCACTGTGCTGCCATTCACAGCCTGACTTTCTGGAATAGCTCAAGTAAAGTTTGGGAAAACATGAGATTGGATGTCATTGCTAGGACTGATGGCAGAATAATAAATGCTGATTACTTCTATAGAGAGAAACACTTACCCTTCAGATTCTTTAGTTTGACAGGAACCAGAAAAAAAAAGTTCTTCTTGGTTGTCTAAATATTTTCCAGTGAGTCAAGAAATCCGTGAGAAAAAAAAAGAATAGCAATAGAAGGGAAAAGATAGGACGGGAAAGCTAACAGTGTTTTGGCAAAAAGTAACATATGTAAATAGGTAATTATTTACTTTGTGCCTCCTTTCTTTAGATTATTTCTGTTAGTTATGATATTTTTCTAGTTAGAACCTAATTTATTGAATGGGTGCTATCCTGTTTATGTCTGTCTCAGTTTTTCAGGCTACAGAAACAGTCAGTTGCAGGACAACACTAGTTTGATATTGATTTACGCTCCAATGAGACTCGATGGCTGGGCCGCTGTAGACTCATAGTTATTCTCATTCTTTATTAAATTCACCCTGCTAATTAGATTTCTAGTGACTTGTAACATGTAGTTTACACTGAATTGCAATTATAGATGCATACAACTACTGTGCAAGAAAAAAATAATTTCCGGTGTGCTAATAAACAATTTTTATGACAGAACAAAATGTCTCCATGGAATTTTTTTAGTTTTTACCTATTTGGGGGAATAATTTGCCTTTGTCAGAGCAATACTTCTTCAGCAAAGTGCAATTGAAAAGTCACCAGAGCTCTTGAAAGCACATGCTCTCCATGCCATTTCCTTTAGAGTGTGGCACTGGTTATTGGTTTTACTTACTCGGTGAACGTAAATTTGATATGAAGCGTCTATAGAACTTGATGTCAAGGATCCACAGTGTACATCCAAGCACTGGGAACTTTAACCTGCTGCTAAAATAGCCACAAACTTATGCTGCAAAATACCGTGCCACTGGCTCCTGGAACATTTCTTTGATTGGCTAAATAGGACAATTGCTTTCACATAACTGCAACATTACTTGTCTTTCCTTATGTCATTATTAGCCTTTTTCAATGAACTTTCTTTTTTCATTAAAACAAAAACGTTACTTAAAACCCATGATTGGGTCGTTGTCTCACAGAGTAGAACATGACACATTGGTAGAAGCTGCTGCTCTATCCATCCTGGTCTCTGCACCTTCCTCTCCCTTCCCCAGACTGGGAGACTTTTTTCTTCTTCCTTTATTTATCTTCCTTTGTCAGATTTTCTTCTCTTCTGTACGCTACTGAATGAAACAAACTAGCCACATTTTATTCTTCATCTGGTGCTAAAGTTAATGGACCTTCTGATCCCCAGTATTTCCTCACAAGAGTAATGAAATGATTTACGGGAAATCATCCTGTTTTATGGAAATGAGATCTTTTCTTTCCAGCCTCTCAAGAGTGCATTCATCTTTGGCCTTACAGATAAGAAAGGATAGGATATTCAACACCCAGATAAGAAAAGAGGACTTCCTATTGAATAAGGATTTCTGATTAGAATCAAGAGACCCATAATAATTAAACAAAGAAGGGCTTGGGTAACATTACCTTATAATTTATATGAAGATGCTAAAGAAAACTACATAGATTCTTCAAGTATATGTCCCAGCTACTTCCCTCAAGACTGGTGTTTAGGGAAGCATGGACCTGACATAATAACCACATGCAATTGTAGACATTTTGCATTTATCTGAAGAACATGTTTTGGATAAACATGTAATTTAGGGTACTTAATACAAGTGAACAACAAAATCACCCAATTAAATGCACAGAAATAGTCTGGATCTTTTAATTCATTACTTCTCCACTCTGCCACAGCTGTGATAAGAAATGCTGCCAAAATATATGCGTGAGACACTTGGGAGGGGGCAAAATTTTACCAAATTTCCTTCATAGAATTGTTGTTGTTGTTGTTAGGTGCCGTTGAGTCGGTATCCGACTCATAGCGACCCTCATAGGGTTTTCAATGGCTAAGTGCTTCGGGATTGCCTTGAGAGTGGATTGCCAGGCCCTGCTCCCATTTTTGCGGTGCTGGGAATTGAACTCGGGGCCTCAGAGACTGCAGCGCAGTGCTCTACCCACTGAGCTAAATCCCAGCCCTTCATAGAATTAGATACCATAGAATTTGGTAGTGGTAGTGGTTATATAACCTTGTCAACATGCTAAAAACCACTGAAATATATACTGTAAGAGGGTAAATTACAAGGCATATGAATTGTATCTCAATCAATAGGAAAAAAGAAAAAACTCCATCACAGCCAAGGATCTCCTGAGCAGGAAGCAGAAGTTGGAGGCAAGGGTCCTGCTCAGGGGTGACTCCTGTCTCTGCCAAAGACCCCACTGCCTACCCCTGCATCCCATCATGGCAGGAGTGCATGTGCACCTCTCTGTTTATTTGTTCTTTCTCCTCCTTAAAAAGCCACAAGGATTGAACTGTGGGGGGATCCACCCCAGTGACCCTAATTAATCACTTACCAAAAATCCCAGCTCTAAACACCGTAGTTAGATTAAGCTTCACCTCTCTAAATGCCTTTACATAATACCTAAGATTCTGGAGTTAAACTACTGCATAAATTTGGGGGACAAATCATATTCAAACCATAGCATTTAATAAATGGCAAAGCTCTTGTTTTCTTCCTCTTCCTGCCCAGTGGGGACTACCTCTACATCTTGTTTTCCACTTTCCTAAAATGGAGTTAAGCCTTCTGCCCCTTCTCTTAGGGCAAGAGTCATGGAAAACATAGGATACCCACCCCCACGGAGGAAGCAATAGGTCTTACACACACTTAGTGGCCATACACCTTGCTCTTATCTTTTTCCTTCTCCCATTATGAAAAAATAAACATTCACCATGAATTCTAAAACGGTTAATTGATTTGTGTTCTTTTTTTTAACCTCAATAACGTTTTCCCAAATTCTGTAATAATTAATGAAGATGATAAATTATAATTTCATTAAGGAGCATGGCATAGTTATTTTTTAATTACTTGTTAATTTACAAATGAATAGCTTCTAAGGTATGGCTGTGACTTTCAATGTGTTTGATAAAGAAAACTAACTTGATGAGAGAAAGCTTCATGAACATATAAACCAGCAATTTTCAACCCTGCCTAAAATTCTCTTCTATGTTGGGCAATATATTCAATATGTATTTGTATATAGCAGAGAATGTGCTTTATTTATCTTCCTTTGTCAGATTTTCTTCTCTTCTGTACGCAAAAATCAATGAAGAATGAAGGCAAAATGTGTGGAAAAATGGAAAATAGCTTGATGTATGACATAAGCAACTCCAGAGCAATAATAACCAAGACCCCCCGTGGATGCTTGACACCACAGATAATACTAAACCCTATAACTTAATTCCTTTTCCATCTCAACTAAGCATTGACCACATGCCATACCTTTTGCGGTTTGAAGTACCACACCAAAACAAGCATACATTTCTTTTTCCTTCTTCAATTTCACAGTTTGAAGACTTATTCTTAATGGTAGATCTCAGCAACTTCAGCAAATAATTTTTTTCTTTCCTAAGTGGATTGTTGTTGTTGTGAGGTGCCGTCCAGTCGGTATCTGACTCATAGCGACCCTCATAGGGTTTTCAATGGCAGACTGTTTCAGGATTGCCTTGGGAGTGGATTGCCAGGTCCTTCTCCCATTTTTGTGGTGCTGGGGATCGAACTCGGGACCTCAGAGACTGCAGAGCGGCGGTCTACCAACTGAGCTAAATACCAGCCCTACTAAGTGGATAGCATTCACCTTTTCCCCTATAGTGTTGTACACAGTGGCTCCACCCCAGAAAAATACTCCAAGACACAAACAAACGGATCAGGAGCAGAAAAGTTTATTTAGATCAGCTGGCCTGGCCGGGTACTTTCAGTCCCGGGAGTGGACTTTCAGAAAGCAGCATCCAACTTACCTTGGCTAGGGGCTTTATAGGGTAGGGGCTGAGAAGCAGAATTACAGAAGCAGGAACTTTTTTTACAGCAAAGGGGTGGGGAGTACAAAGTAAGTTTCTATTTTTTCAAAGCTTAGCCCATTACCGGAATTCCCGAATTTGATCTTTTACAAGGTTATTTTGCGACACCACCTTTTTCTTAATCTAGCCCTTCGGCAGGCACAGCCATCTTGTGACACAGCTGCCCTTATCAGCTTTTGTTGAGGGCTAGTTTTCAAGAAACCAGTGATTTTAAAGTGACCTTTGGCCTGCTCTTACAATAGGAAGCTATAAGGCTTCATTTTAGTATATGAGGGTCGATATGAGTCGGATACCGACTCAACGGCACACAACAATAAGTACTCTTGCACTTTGGGACCATTATTAAGTTAAATAAAGGTCACTCGAATACAATTGCTGTAATGCCTTGCAACGGTGGATCTGACAACCAAGATGGCCACTGAGTGACTAAAGGGCAGATCGTGTCACAGCGTGAATACACTAGACAAGGGAGCATCCACATCCAGGGCAGGGTGGAATAGGACAGCACAAGATTTTACCACACTACTCAGAGGGAATGCAACTTGAAACTTATGGATTGTTTTTTTCTTGAATTTACCAATTAATATTTTTAGACCATGGTTAACCAAGGTTGACTAAAATCATAGAAAACAAAACTGTGGATAAGAGAGGACTCCAGGTTGTTCTACATAGCAAAAGGGAAACAAAGGGAGAAAAAGCACCTAAAAGCTTTGTACAATAAGATGAAAGAGACGTTAAATATAAGAACCACTAAGTGGCCTTTTCGCTCTGCATTCTCAGGTGCCCCTGGGAGTAATGAATGATAATGAGAGAGCACAAAGTCCAGCAGTGACTGCCTCAGCTCTAGGCCTGGATCAGGGTGTGCCAGCCATGGATCCTGGGGCAAGACAGCAAACTCACCCAGAGTTTCCACTTCTCTAAAGTGGAGATCATTGTAGGACTGTCCTGAGGGTTGAATCAGTCAACATGAAACAAAGCTCACAAAGCAGTGTTGGCATATCCCTAGTGCTACAAAGCATTGGTAGTATTAATCTTCATGAAATCTGCTGATACTTAACAAGATCCCAATTGAGCATCAGTACCGATTCTTACCATTATATTCTTGGGAGACAATGCCTTTGCTTGCAACTTGACAAAACATGTATTTGTTAAATTCTTCTGCAAAAAATCAATGAAGAATGAAGGCTAAATGTGTGGAAAAATGGACAATAGCTTGATGTATGACATAAGAAAAGCAATTCCAGAGCAATAATTACCAAAATGTGATAGTACTCCTAAGAACAACTACAAAATAAATAAAAATAGAGATTTTCATACATGTTGAACAGAGAATCACAAAGGAAATGAAGATTATTTCAAAATGGAGAAATATATTATTCAAAAACTTGTTACCTGGAAAGCAAACCTATATTCTTAGCCAGATCAAATTCTAGGTAGTAGATGTCAAAAATAAAATATTAAAAGCCCTAGTAAACTGGAAGAGAATGCAAATATTTACCTGATCTTTCTCGAGGAGGCTTGAATCACTGTCAAATATTTTATGCAGTAGGTTGCTCAATTTACCATACTCTTCTCCAACTTCTATTTTACATTTTAAACTCTCCTTTGTTATCACTACCCATAAATTATAGCCATAAGTTTTCTTTTTTAATTAATTGGACCCATCTTTACCTTATTTAACTTCACTTGTAGCACCAAAGATTTATTCAGTTTATTGATTTATCATTATGCTGCATTCTGTTTCTAGACTGTTTGTGACCTAATAGTTAATGAATATATAATGATTAAGTCATCTGCAGTATATGAGGGCCCTAATTGTTCCTACTGTAATGCTGATTTTCACATGTGATCGTGATATACTTTCCTAATTGCCTAGTGGGAAATATGGCTGTCAGAAGAAGTCTCCAACCTTATTGGCTTGGCAGAATTAAAATGATGAACAGGTGAAGGTTAATTACAGTTTCTCAAGGGGTTGGTTTCATCATTAGCATTTGGCAGAAACCACAGGCTTTGCAGACTAAGCAAACTTTAGGCATGGGGATGCACCTATATACCAGCAGAAAGATCACACATTTCATTGGAAAGAAATTAGTCTTAAGCGCTTCTGATGTATCGCCAAAATTCCATGCTACAATCAAATTCCACATCTTCAAGATTTCAACTCAATCAAGAACTAAAACAGTACAGTTTTCACCTACAATACATATGCTGCTGGTAAGTTAGCTGTCCATCATCCCAGCTGATAAGACCTTTTCCTTGATGTTCAGAGAATCTGAGTACCTGCTCCTATATCTCGGGGATTAGAAGACAGGGAATCCCAATGGATCAGATGAAGCACTGAAGACAAGGGGGGTCAAGATGCCAAATCAGGGACCTAAAGGGAGCAACTGGGTACAAGACAATGAAGCATACTTGGCGATGAAATTCATATGTATTTCACCTAGTGCTTTTAGTTTTATTTCCTCTTTTTTTTTTTAAGTCTCAAGCATCAGGCTTAATAAGACTCTTGCCTGGTCTCTGGCCATAACTAAAGGAAACTTAATCACTGGGCTACTTTCACAGACACTATAAAGGAGAACAACTAAAAAACATTGGTTCTCCCACAAAACTTATCTAATCCAATATCATATTGCTCATGGTCTCAGTCCTCCTGGGGCTTGAGTAATAATAACAAGAATCCTGCTCTTATTTATCAGATGCAAGGGTGACTGATCTTTTCAATTTTACTTTTCACATTTAACATCTTTCCAATCAAGATGCATCTTATGAGTTGGCTGTCTAGTGCGTATCTGTAATCACAGCACTCCAGAGACTGAGATATGAAGGTTGAGAGTTTGAAGCCAGCCTGGCCTACCTAGTGAGATCCTGTCACATATGCCAGGAAAACAAAACAAAACAAAAAAAACACCTTCACCAGCCACTGGTAGAATGATGGTTCTCAACTGGAGAACTTTAAAAATATTAATGCCAGCCTGCTAACTTAATTGGTCTTAGATGCAGCCTAAGAATGTGCAACTTTGTAAGTTCTCCAATTGATTATAATGCGCATCCAGGGCTAACACCCAGATGTAAGGACTAAGCAGGTGCCATACACTCAGAGACAGTTGCTATTGCTGGCATATTTGTAAAAATGTTAAGATCAGAAAGGGCATCATCCTGTCAATTTGTCACTTCTTGAGTCATTTGCACTGATAGCTGGTAAACATAAATTCACCTCATAATCATTACTTAAAAGGTATTTTAAAACAAGGGTCCCTAACCTCAGGCCATGAACCAAGATGGCGGCAAGCAAGCAAAGCTTCATCTGTATTTGCAGCCACTCCTCATTACTTGAATCATCCTGAAACCACCTCCCAACCCTGGTTCATGGAAAAATTGTCTTCTGTCAAACCAGTCCCTGGTGCCAAAAAGATTGGGAACCACTGTTTTAAAAGATTCCATTATAATGTAGCGTAGAAATAAAGAGATATATTGTATATGAACAAAATGAATAATTATATACTGGAAAGTACAATTGAAGGCAGTAAAAATTGCCAAGATGCTTAGAATAGATCACAGATTTTTCAAATCCAGGAAAAGTTATTAGAACCATTTAATGTACCAAAGACTTTCATTTGGATATACAAATCTGTTAAAAACTTCCAGCTACTTTCCAAAGACACTCTTTATTTCCAGTTATTTATAATTTAACAGCAATGATACAAACAGCCAAAAGGGAAATCAAACACACACACACTACAGTCCCACAGTAGTCTTTAAATTATTCTGCAGCATCACAGAGATGCTATGGTTCCAGATTACAAGCCCTGGACCTGTTACCATATATACCATATAACTGTTGTTGGCAATAACTCACAGGCATTTGGGGCCCCAACTGTGTTTGTTAGTCTGAAGAAGAAAATGGCATGTATTTGAGGGGATAAATGCATGCTGCTATTGCTGGCTAGGTTTGTAAGTTGTATACATTTAATTTTGTACTTGGTTTTGTTTATCTCCAAAAAAGCTAATATTAAGCCACTAGTGGTGTTGTTAGGTGCTATCCAGTCAAGTCTGACTCATAGTGAGCCAGTGTACAACAGAATGAAACACTCCCCAGCACTGTGCCATGCCTGGCGCTATGTCAGTACTTCTCTGCTGTTCATAGGGTTTTCAATGGCTGATTGTTTTGGGATTGCTTCAGGAGCAGATTGCCATGCCCTTTTCCCATTTTTGTGGTGCTGGGGATCAAACTCAGAGCCTAAGAGAGTACAGAGCAGCACTCTACCAACAGAGCTAAACCCCAGCTCCACACCACTGGTATATCTTACAATCTCTAACAAAATATTCTTACAATTAAGAAGTACAGTACTCTAATAAGTTGCCATATATTCAGTCTTACTATTTTACAGGCAATATACTAACTGATTTCAGTAAATCGTCTTACTTATGAATTTTTTATTATTAACATTTTAGAAACAAGGAAATTGAAGCACAAAGAGGTTAAGTAATTTGTCCAAGATGCCACCGAAGGCAGGCAATAGAGTATTTGAGTTCATATAATCTAACGCCAGACCCCATGCTTTTAACCACTAGGTTACATGACACTGTGATTGCCACACATAGGGTACACGGCACCCAACACATTCATTCATTCAATATTTAAAGAGAACCTATAAACACCCTTATAACTACTAGGGATACCAGCAAATAAAAAACACAGGTCCTTACTTTTTTATAGACCTGATTTTCGAATATAATGTAATACAAAGATCAAGATAAATTTAAATAGTAATAAATACCATACCAGAAAACAAACAGTCCAATGGGATAAAAAGTTATGAAGTGGTCCACAATTGCTTGTCTGAAGAGGCGGCACTGGGGTTGCAGAGGGTGGCGTAAGAACCTTAAGGTAAGAAGCCCAGTCAAGTCGGAAGAGCTACAGAGTCTGCAAGGTTGACCCACTGTGAGTGAGAAAGGCGGGGTCAAGTATGGAGAGGCGGTGTGGGGCGGTGTGAGGAGAGGAAGGGGCGGGGCCAGGCGCACCAGTGAGGCGTCTACTCTGGACCTGAGGGCACAGAAGGGATGTGTGGGGATGGTGTGGCGCCGCTCGGGGGAATCCAGGAAGCAGGACCTGAAGAACATTTGGTCTTCTCAGAGCCCTTCCAAGGGAGCCCAAAATCTTCCCTTCTCATCCTTTTGTCTCTCTGCTCAAGATTTGATTCCAGAAAGATTTGTGTGATTTTGCCTGGATCCTGCATCTGCATCTTAACCAAAAGAAGGCGAGACACACCATGACTTAGAATCCCAGCCTCAGAATCCAATCTGAGCACAATTTCTAGAAAAGTGGGGATGGATGCCAGGCAGCAGAACGCGCAAGGTCCCCCACTCAGGATGTAGTATTTGGATTATTTCTAGGTATAGCAGGAAGGGTCTGATGAGTTTTACACAAGATGAAGACATTATATAGTGTCGAAATGAATGAATGAATGTTGCTTAAGTCTGTACCTTTAAACTCACTCTGTGTGTGTGTGAGTTAACAAAGCAAATGTTTTAGAGATAGCAGAAAGTAGGGAGGCATTTACAATCCCAGCAGAGAACAAACACGGAGAGGGGAAATTCTCTGCAGTATTGACTTTATGTCTCAGGATGCCAAACACTCACCACTGATTTAGTTCAAAAACAACAGAGCTTCCACAACTCAGCAGAAACTGGGGCCCTAGCCAACTTACTCCACACATCTTTTCCAAGCAGTGAACACAAGAAATCACTACCTCTAAGCTATTTGACAGTGAGCTGGGAGTCTTTCTCATGGCATAAAGATCCACACAGCTGGTAAAACAAAACAAAAAATGATTTCATTCCTTGGGTCTTACTAATCTAAAAATCTGTCTCAACATGGACACTGGGGTCACAGAAACCCAACCCAGGTCAACCACTTACTAGACATGAACTGTTGTTTGTTGTTGTTAGGTGCCTTTGAGTCAGATCCGATTCATAGAGACCCTCAATAAAGTTTTCAGTGGCTGATTGTGTTTTGTTTTTTGTTTGTTTTCTGGATTGCTTCAGAAGTGGATTGTCATGTCCTCCCATTTTTGCAGTGCTGGGGATCAAACCCAGGTCTTCAGAGAGTGTGGAGCAGCATCCTACCAACTGAGCTAAACTCCAGCCCAGATATGAACTTAGACAAGTTAATTAATAGAGTTAGTTTTTAAAAACTAATAGCTTTCATTTTTAAAACAGAACTAGAAATAATAATACCTACACTAAAAGATGTTTGTGAGAACTAAATTCTAAAATATGTTAAGTACCTAATACACTACCTCATTGGGATTCATCTTGATTAAGTTCTTGTTTATATTTGCACTGGAACATGGTCAGTATATAATTAAATATATGTTGCTATTACATTTGCAGTGAAGATGTGGAGGCAAAAATGATATACAAAAGATTTTGGCCTTGAATAATTATAAGATCTATGTTCCTTGAGTCTAGTTCTCACCAGTGTTTCCTAGGAAAGGTAATAATAATAATTGCTACCATTACCTTGGCTGCAGCCTTACCACTGTGGCAACCGATCCTGTCAGATCTCAGAAGCTAAGCAGCATGGGGTCTGGTTAGTGCTTGGATGGGAGACTGCCTGGGAATACCAGGTGCTACAGGCTTGGGAAAAGGACCTGGCAACCCCAGGGTCACTATGAGTCAGACACTTGACTCTATGGCATCTAACAACAACAACAATGATTACCTTAAGGCTTACAGTGTGTTAGGCACTATTTTAAGCACTTCAAATTTATTGACTCATTAATCTATACAACCCCATAACATTGGGTATTGCTACTATCCTCCATTTTTAAAATGAGGAAACTATAACAAATCAAGTCTGTATATTTGGTCAATATCATAAAGCTGGTAAATGAAAGAACTGGGAGTTAACCCCACAAGTCAATTCTGGGGTCACTAATCTAACTATTCTCCTCTGTTTTCCAAATATCAGAGAATTGCTAATCCACACAATCCTAATGGCTGCCCAACTTTCTTCCTCCCTCACATGAAAAGCTATTCTGCTTGGGATTTGGAGTACCAAATTAAAACTCCAATGAAAAGTTATATGTGTTTTCTAGATCCCCCAAAGAAAATTTAAAGAAATTTCATATGAGAGGTTTTTTTAGGGGGCAGGGGGAGCAGAGATCAGGTCTTCTTCAATATCATTCCATGCGCCCATTGTTCCCTATAAGCTGTTCCATGGAGATGTGACCAAATCAACAACAGATATGACCAAGGCTTCCTGGCTCTTCTGTTTATCAGGGAGGTGGGTATGCCATGAAGGAGACATTATCAGCTGGAATCAGGTGGTGGGCTAGGAACAGAAGAAAATAGGTCTTCTCTCCATTTTCTGGAATAGATTCAAATGGTTTGTGTCCATGACCTACAGAAATTCTAATGAAGAACTGGTCTCCTTGTAGGCAGACTCAGGCCCTTTTGGAGGATCACAAAGACAGTGTGAAGAGGCTCTGCTCTCCAGGGCCTTAACTCCTACCTGTGTCCTGGAGGACAGAGAACAAAGCCAACCCCAGGCAATTCCAAAGTCAGTAAGACGTCTCCCTCATATGCTCTCACTTTCCTTTCTGTGCCCATCACTTCTCACCAGGAATACAGTATCCAGAGTACAGAAAACTCCAGGCAGCTCCAAATTACCCTGTGCCTCTTGTCATGGTTTAAATATAAAATATCCCTCAAGGGCCATGCGCTTTGATATCCCAAGTGGTGGTGCTATTTTTGGAAGTCATGAAACTTTGGAAACAGGACTTAGCTTTGCAGAAGTGATGTCACTGTGGCTTGGTCTTTAGAGGTTTTTATTCCAGACCCACGACAGGGCTTGCTCTCTGCTTCCTGCTCATGAAGATGCAAGGTCATCTGCCACAAGGCCCTGCCTCCTGCCACTGCCACATCTTCCCGACTGCCATTATGGTCTGATTCCTCTAAACATGAGCCCTCAGTAAATATCTCTCCCCTCAAGTTTGTTTAGGTTGGTTTTTCTGCTACAATGACAGCTGACTAATACCTCTGGAGCCATTGTTGTTGTTGTTGTTGCTGTTGTTGTTGTTGCTGCTGCTGCTGCTATTGTTGTTCGGTGTCATCAAGTTGTGTCCGACTCAATTTGGGGGGAATTGTTTCAGGAGAGCTTTCTTCCATTTCCCTCATTAATCAAATCTCCAAGGGTTCAATATCCAGGTTACTGCTGATCACAGTAATAATCTCCAATACAATTTCTTACAACTTCCCATTAATAAACTCATAAAAGTTTCTTAAAATGCTATAAAAGCTTCAATAGCATAAGAAACCCTGGCAACTATTTGAAGATGCCTAAAATAAATTTAGCCTATAGGAGGCTGGATTGTGAAACTTCATGGTGGCCAGATGCAAAGGGCACTTGTTGAAATAGTCAGGCCCCGCCCTCTGGAACCAAGAAGCATGGTCACCTAGGAAGGAGAGAAGGAAGCTTGAGTCACCCTACTTTCAGCCACCAGTGCAGAAATGCAGGGCCTGTGCAGAAAACACCCAGGAAGCTATGTGAGAGCTTCTGCTGTAGCAACAGGGCAGCCAGCTCATCCCTCTGCATCCTAGAGGACCATCCCTACAATAACACCAAAGCTTCAGGCAGTGGCTATGCTACTCCAGGAGGTGACAGCCTAAGACAGGAGGACTCCAGAAGTCAGCCAGGCTCAGGATATTTCGTCCATACTCTTAAGGACATGTGTACCTTTTTCATAACAAAAAGAAGTTAGAACCAGGATGGCTAGATGGATAACTTCTAAAACTCCTTACCGTTTCTACATTGAGGACACTGTAGAAAATTGCTGTTAAAAAAAAAACTAATTTTTTCCTCTTTTTTTGTTCAAATGGTTAGTTTAACAGAACCTCTGTTGTGCAAAAGGAAAGCCTCAGTGCAGTCCAGCAGGGGTAATGGGTACAACATGAAGCCAGATTTTCCTGTGGGATGATAGGAGTGCTTCATCTTTTTGCAGATAGGGCTTAGGGATGAGGTTGATTTCTTTTCTTTTTTCTTTCTTTCTTTCTTTCTTTCTTTCTTTCTTTCTTTCTTTCTTTCTTTTCCCCAGTACTGTGAGTTGAACCCAGGGCCTTGTGCTTGCATGCTTTGCAAGTGCTGTACCACTGAGCTAAGCCCTCAGCCCATTTTTTAACTTTTTGGGACAGGGTTTCACTAGATTATGCAGACTGCCTCTGGTCTTGAACTTGATCCTCCTGCCTCTGCCTCCCAAACTGCGGGATTACAGGCATGTGCCACCACGCCCAGCAGGATGAGGTTAATTTCATTTTAAGGAACTTCTTTTTTCTCCTGGCAAGCCCAGTGGTTGTATTTGGGATCTCAAGGTAAGAGGAGATGGGAAAAGCCACTCTAATCCAGTAGGATGGTCTCCAGGGTCGCGGGAGAACAGGACTCAAGGAAAGAAAGCCAAGCCAGGCACCATGGTGCATGCCTGTAATTCCAGTGACTCAGGAGGCTGAGGCAGGAATATTGAGAGTTCAAGGCCAGAGGCAGCTTGCACCATTTAGTAAGACCCTGTCTCAAAATAAAAAAATGAAAAAAGTCTGGGGTACAGCTCAGTGGCAGAGCACTTGCCTAGCATGTACAAGGCCCTGGCTTCAACCTCTTGTTGTTGTTGTTAGGTGCCATCAAGTCATGTCCAACTCATAGTGACCCTCATAGGGTTTCCAATGGCAGATTGTTTCAGGATTGCCTTGGGAGTGGGTTGCCAGGTCCTTCTCCCATTTTTGTGGTGCTGGGAATTGAACTCGTGACCTCAGAGACTGCAGAGCAGTGCTCTACCAACTGAGCTAAATCCCAGCCCTCAACCTCCTAGTACAGAGAAAAAAAAAAAAAAAAAAAGGCAAAAGGAAAGAAAAGATAAAAAGAAAGAAAAGCCAGAAAGGAATTCACTCTACAACATTTGTCTAATGGTATTTGGGTGTAATGATGCCTGATACCCAATTTCAAGACAATTTCTATTTCATGAGATAATTCTCTTCTATGACCTGCCAAGTCTTCAAAGAAGTTTCCTTAACCTCAGTGTCAGTCTTTAGCAAGAAGTTCCTATTCTACAGAGACTAAGTAACTTGCGGATTGGAAAGTAAACCACAATGGGCAGAATTCATGGTAAATAATCTGGGACCCAAACAATACACTTTGTCTAACACATATAGTACTCTCAGTAAGGAGAACTATGTATAAAATCTTCTCAACTTTGTTAAAAGTTGTGATCAAAGTATACAGTGAATGTTTAAATTTTCAAAATCTTATACACTAAAGGACACATTGTCATTAATTCCCCTCAAAATACTCCCCCTGGTTTTGAACAAACTTATCTCATTGTCCTTGACACTCTCTTAAGCAGTTCTGGAAGTCCTCTTTCATGAGCATCTTTGGTTATGCAGTCACAGCTGCCTCAATGTCCTGAATCTACTCCAGACATTCGCCTTTCATGGTCATTTTGACTTTGGGAAAGAGCCAGATGTTGCACAGTGTCAGATCTGGTGTTTACTAGGGAAACTGATTTAGTGGGTGCTGGTAATCAAGGAAGGAAAAGGAAAACAAGTGTTCAGCATAGACCATATTGTTTGAGCAAACAATCTGGGCACAGTAAAGCATCCTTCTCAATAACGAGCGATGGAAACGCTCCTGAGATCCATGGTCCCAGATGCTGGCCAAGTGCCAGCCATGGAAGCAGGCCTTTCTAAGGACGGCTGCCTCAGGGCCGTGATGTTAGCTCATTTTCTGCACAGCAACCCAGAGATCTCTCTCCCCAGCCCCACATCACTGACCTTTGAGTTATTCTACAGCGTAAGCCCAGGACCCTGAAGGGATTACAGGATTTCTGGTTCTATTCCATTTTGCCATCGGTATATAAGAAGTTCTCAAAAACATGTACATTGAATAAAGGAGCATTTAAAAAAAAAAGAGTAATTCAGAAGCTGAAAAACACCTCCAAAATACAAACAAAGAAGAATGCTATTATTTATTTTCCTCTCTCCCTCCTCCTCCACCTCCTTGTCCTCCTCCTTCTTCTAATATTTTATTATACATATTTTAAGTGTAGAGAGTGATAATTCAATTCATATATACAATGTGCAATTATCAAATAGGATTGTTGATACCTCCATCTTAAACATTTGACAAAAAATTTTACTTAACATGTAATGATAGTTGTACATATTTTTGAGGTACAGTGTGATTCTTTTAAATTGCATACAGTATTGTGAGATTTGTCATGGGATTTTCATAGAGTTGCATCCTGTATTTTGCATTTGTTCTCTCCCTCCTTACCCTTCTATGTTCTTCTCCCTCCCCCTCCCACCTTTCCCATCACCTTTCCCCTCCCACAACTCCCATCCCCCACAGGATGGGTCCCCTTGTATTTTCTAGTCTTAGTACATTTTTTTTTCTAGTACTATGGAACTGAATCCAGGGCTTCACATGTACCTTGCAAATGTTTTACCACTGAACTGCACCCACAGCTCATTTTTTTACAATTATTTTTTATCATGAGACAGAGTCTTGCTAAATTATGCAGTCTGCCTCTGGCCTTGAATTTACAATCCTCCTGCTGCAGGCTCCTGAGTCACTGGGATTACAGGCATGGACAATCACACCAGGCCATCTTTACCTTTTTTTATATTTTATATGCTTTCTAAATTTTCTAGAATAAGCATGTTATTTTATAACTAGAAAACAATTAAAAATAAATGTCAGCTTCTAACAAACTGTCTAAGTGATGTTCTTATTGATTAGACACAGAATCTGCAGTTGGGCCAAGGTCTACTGGATAACTTTGACTCCAGGGACATTTTTTGGCCACAAACATTCTGGGTGCAGCCCACACCACAAAGCACACTTACCTCTTGGAACTCAAATTTAGCACCCTTCCATTCATACAGTCTTCGTATCTTAAACTCATGAAACACAATGGTTAATGCTTAAAATAAGTTTGTCAAGATATTAACTTAAAAAATTAAAAGATTCACTGATGTTTTCCAGTTTCTAGTGGCAAATGCTGTAAACTGTGAGTGCAGCAATTAACTTTTAACCATCTGCACTGAGAGACATAAATCATTTTTTAATTAAAAATTACTTTCCTAAGCATAGTTCCTGGGGTTTATATTAGAAGTCACCTTACAGAATGCAGCATACTAAAAATGTTCTAGGTGACTTTGGAAAACTATCCACAAGACTTTTTAGCTTGATACCAGCAATGCAACAGTTTACATTGTTACCATTTATTATAACTTATGTTAACTAATGAGTATTCAACATTGATAAATACCAAAATTATTACCCAGATACTCTAAATAATACCTATTTTCTTTCCAGTCACCTAGTCAAATTTACTTTCTTCTTTGCTCTATTCAATACCTTTACTTCAAAAGAATTGTGTACATCTGTACCCAAGTGTCTTAGTGAACTTTCTGTTGCTATAACAAAACATCTGAGGCCAAGTACTTATAAAGAAAAACAGTTATTTTGCTCACAGTTTCAGAGTCTGAAAGCCTCTGGTGACAGCCCCATTGGCTGCAACACAATATAGTGAGTGCTATCATAGTGAGGGGTTAGGATTTAGCTCAGTTGGTAGAGCGCCAGCTCTGCAGTCTCTGAGGTCCCGAGTTTGATTCCCAGCACCACAAAAAAAAAAAAAAAAAAAAAAAAAAACAGGAGAAAGATGTGGCAACCCACTCCCGAGGCAATCCCAAAACAATCAACCATTGAAAACCCTATAAGGGTCGCTATGAGCCTGACACAACTCGACGGCACCTAACAACAACAACATCATAGTGAGAGCTCCTACAAGGAGAGAATAGTCACATAGGAAGACAGGAAGCAAGAGGGATTCAGGAATGTGGCTTGCCCTTTTTATAACTCACTCTCCCAGGACCTACCCCAGATCCTGAGAGAACATTAATCCCTTCCAAGGGCAGTGACCCCAGTGACCTAGCCATCTTCCACTGGGCTTCACCTTTTAGAGGATCCACCACTTCAACACCACCACACTGAGGATGAAGTTTCTAGCATGTAAACCATTGGAGGACACACAGCCATAGAACCAAAATACATTTTCCACATAAGGAAGAAAAAAAAATCTCATTGAAAGTTACAGATCAGATCTAGCAATTATGTTGTTGTAATTAGGCACTGTTGAGTTGGGTCTGACTCATAGTGACCCTATGTACAGCATATGAAACATTCTCCAACACTGTGTCATGTGCTGCACTATGCCAGTGCTTCTCTACTGTTCATAGGGTTTTCAATGGCTGATTGTTTGGGGGGAAGGCTGCCAGGTCCTTTTCCCCTAGCAATTATACTCCCCAAAAAATCAGGGCATGTGGGCAGTAGAAGCATATACAGAAGTATTTATGTATTTGTACCAGCTTTATGCATACTAGGCAAAAAGTGCATACAACTTAAATGGCTAACAGCAGTAAACTGGACACATTACATTGTGCATAACTGAAACTTCTAGACATAATGTTGAATAAATGAAGTCAGACAAACAGAGATACATTGTATGATTCCATTTATACAAAGATTGTTGTTGTTGTTGTTGTTAGGTGCCGTCGAGTTGGTATCCGACTCATAGTGACTCTCATAGGGTTTTCAATGGCAGACTGTTTCGGGATTGCCTTGGGAGTGGATTGCCAGGTCCTTCTCCCATTTTTGCGGTGCTGGGAATTGAACTCAGGACCTCAGAGAATGCAGCGCAGCGCTCTACCAACTGAGCTAAATCCCAGCCCCTATACAAAGATTAAAACAGGCAAAAATCATCTGCAGCATTGGAAATCAGGGTATTGAGAGTGACTAGAAAGGCACACAGTGGGGCCTCGAGCTGCTCCTGATGTTCTGTAGCTCGGTCTAGGTAGGGTTTACACAAGTTACTCATTTGTAAATATTCACTGTGACACAAATTTAAGATTTATACATCTGTCTGTAGGTGCATTTTACTGCTATAAAAAATCACCCTCCAAAAGGGGGGATTATTAAGAGTTTGTGCATCAAGAGAGATATTGTCTACTGCATGGTAACCCTGAGAACTTGGACAATAATATGGAAGCTATATGACATATTATGCATGACATGTATATGTGATGCATATTTTTCCAGTCCTCAGGAGTCTGAATCAGAGGACATTCCATTAATTCCAACATGTGTGTCACCAATTCTTGCTCCATTTGTCTTACCAAACCTTCAAGCCCGGTATACAATGTCCTGCATTTCTGGGAGTCACCAGGTGTCCCGATGAGCTCCCACTCTGCCAGCAACGCCCTGCCCTCGGAGCACCACAGTTTGTCCAGTTTCTCCTCCAAGCTGTGCAGAGCAAGACACAACAGAATGACTCCCTTGTTCCAGCTGGCAGGTAAAACAGTGTTTCTGGGGTCTGTGTATTTGTCACGAAGCTTAGTGAAGACATTCTCTCTGTATTTACTGACAGTCCTCCACATTTCCCTGCTACCCATGCTTCTAGGCAGCTGGACCAGGGAACAGAATCAAGAAAATGCTACGATGCCATAATCAAACCCAGGGCTCCCCACTGACGACTAAGGCCTCTTCCCACTGAATCCAATACCAAACTCCTCCCGCCCTTCCTTCTGCCCTTGGGGTGAATTCTCACCCAGGAAATTTGTCAGCCCTCATCAGCCACCCACCGTTTGCTAAACTGCACGTATATATCAACATCCAGCAATGGGCAAGACCTGCCGTCTTTCCCGGAGCACACTGACTGCACTCAGGCCGGCCTTGCCAGGTTCACAGGCCTGCCCAGACAAGCAACACCCCCTGTACTGGTCCCACATGGAGGCCCCTCTCCTGGGCTACTCTAATCTTGTAAACTGAAATGGTTGACAGGGAGGCACAAGCCACTAGTACCCCAACCTTGGAGCATTTTCTAAATCTAGCATAAGGATATTGAAATCCTAGCCTTTTTTAATTTTTAAAATTTCTCCAATGCTCTATATGAGAATAAATTATTTCCTTAGATTTCAATATATTTATATTTAAGGCTTTAAAAGGGAGAAAGTGCCATTTATGTTATGTTCTAGCTAGCATGATAAATAAATCAATTTTTACTTCTCTTCCTTGGATTACAGGTCATTTTTTTTTCAGGGTGTTTAGCTGCATGAATATCTGGAACAAAGAAGGAGAAATAAAGCTGTAATTAAAATTGTAGTCACATCCTGCTGAACCACTGGGTAGCCTGTGATATATTCAAATGGCAAATTCCTCCACCTGCTGGTATCAGATGGTCTCTGCAATTCGTGCACTGGATCTTTTCATCAAAGGATGATGTCTCATGAAATTTCTGAGTGCAATGCAATTCATGTCTAGGTTCAGCTGGAAATGTATCATGATTCAATGACTGTGATACTTTCATTCAAGATAATGGTGGAAGAGACAGAATTTCCAGGAAGAAAGAGAAACATTTGGCTTCAAGACAGATACAAGATACTCTTTCCTTCCTGTGACCTTAGCCCTCAGGTCTAAGGTATTTGGTTATCCCTCTGGCATCATCTGATGATCTATCTGTTGTTTGTAAGCAAATGCAGTACCTTGAGCTAGTTTCAAAGATCTTGGTAAAGTCAAGACTTTGACCTATATTTTTGTACCTTTAGCAGTGAGCACAGAACCTTGTATATGGTAGGTGCTCATTCAGTGATTGCCTTGATGATGTTTCAAGCTGATCAATATTTCCAGATCCTTCTTTCACTTGGAATGTGACAAAAGGGGAGTCCTATAGTCATAATGATAAAACCTAGATCAGGTTGAACAGTGACCACTCCCACACTAAGTGTATGGACTTATACTTAGGTAGAAGGTGGGAAGGAATAGGGAAGGAAAGAGACAGTTCCCAGAAAATGGAACACTGGGGAGATAATAATATCTTTGATTACTCTACTGTGATCGTCTCACTGATATATTCAAAGTCTGGCACAATGCTGGACTCATAGTAGGTGCTTAGCAAATATTTTTGTAATAAATCTATAAAATAGAAATATTAAATTTGAAAATCAAATTATTCTATGTAAACAATGCCCAATGAACTACAATCTGCCTAAGAAAAATTGTAAAAAGAAATTCCTGCATTTGTATATGAAATTAACTTTCGATCTATTATCCAGACTCCCAGCCTCTGTCCTTGAAAATATTAAGCAAGAGGAAGCTATTTTTTCTCTGGATTTCTGTTTGGTTTTAAGCTAACAAATGTTACTCTTCTATTAAGTATCTTACTAGTTAGAGCTCTAAAGACATAGTTAAAGAGCTCAGAGAAGTTAAAATATTTGGCAGATGAGAATCTGGGGATATTGATTCCTTCGGTTTGCCACCATAATGGAACAAAATTCTAAACACCAATATGGTTTGCACTGGAGTCTATATTCTGCATGTTTTACTCCTGCAATTAATCAATTGAAGGCAAAGAGCAAGTGGTAATGTGGGCCCTGAGACAAAGTGACAGAGGCGTCCCTTGAACATGTTGCATTACCATCATCTGCTGAAACCCTGTGCTGAGCACCCTTTTCACCCCCCTTCCTTGGTCAGGATTTGTTCATGTCTCTTTGCAAAATTTTCCCAGAAATAATCTACTCATTTATTCCTACACCCAGCCAAAAGTTTATTTTGAAACATGATCTTGTTGCATTAGTAGTATATTAGAGGGTAACGGAAATACATACAGTATATAAATTCAGGTGTGCAACATGTGTAGTTTTATATTTTTATATCAGCTTAATTTTTAATTTGAGACTTCCAGGAGGAGAAAAATTAAATATCAATAAGCCTATTTGACTGGGGACCCCCTCAGCAAGGGTGGGGGATGGGAAGCCTCCACTCTTGCTACCTCTCCCCTTGGGTACTCTCTGAATCAGTCTTTAGCCAATAGCCACCCGTGCCACCTTGAGGACAGGGAGTCCTTGTGAACATACCTACACCTGCATTGCTAAGATTCTCCAAAAAGCCACTTCCTCCCTGGAGTTCTGCTTCCTGTTTGGGCTCTTCCTAGGAAGCAGAGCTAAGTCCCCAGTTTCTCTGAGAGTCTCGGGCTACCTGGGGTTTCTGCTGTGTCCTCACGGAAGAGGGTGCCAAGCTCCTCACTCAAAGACTAGAGACATCACTCTCCCCATACCCCGGTGGTGTCATCTTCTCCCTGCTGTCCCCCTCTCCCCAGACCCTTGGCCCTCACTCTTAGTTTGTCTTAATATGTCTTCTACATGTACCTTGAAGTTCAGAACCAGAAAGGCTCAGAGACTCTAAACATTTACAATGCTAGAGTAGATCCTGGGGGAGGTGGGGGAAAAGTAAACCATCATGAGAGAAAATTTATACTTTGGTTAATATTTCAAAATGGAATCTTCACCCAGAAGTTAACATCTTAATAACGCTTTCAGCATTTTCTAGCACTTGGCCACTCATATCTTTTCTGAACTAAGGCATCCTGTGGTATGAGGAGAGAAACCATTGCTCTTACTCTGCAGGCTCTGAAACTGAAGCCCTGATTCTGCAGAGTTAGCATATTCCACAACTGACATATCAAAACTGTCCATGGTTTGAGGGACAGAAAGAAGGTGGGTTGTAAATCTTTCCAGCTTTTCAGGAACTCCCACTAGACCACACCTAACAAGGCAAACTACTGTACAAATGAGAAATCAAATATGACAGGAAGTGAAAGTGTCAGGAACATCCACTTGCTCCAAGACAAGCCAAATGCACTCAGGTAACAAGCCTGGTGGTCACAGTCACAGCCAGTTACAAAGAAGGCAATTCCATCAGCTACCTGCCTGCAGGTAATAAGGGTTTTCACTAGCATAATAAATCCAGGCTGTCAGTCATCATTCTAAATATTTTAAACAGCAGAGTCTGGATAGTAACCTTGGGTGACAGATTCATACATTAAATATACTGAGCGAAATGTACTTACTTCCACTCGATGAGCACAAAGCACAGCTCCTTTTTACACAGCCTCTCTCCAGAGTGCAAGTGACCTGAATGTAGAATCACTTTGGACCATTTCCCTGGACTTCAGAACTGATTAAAAGTAGGCCAAAAGGCCAATCAACAGTGCAAAACAAACCAAGTGAATAGAGTAAGCAGGTCAGCTGAGATGCAGTCAAAATGCAGGTTACTTCACAGATCCCAAACCATGCTTGGGAGGAGGGCAATGTTCAAAGACTGAAGAGATGTGAAAATCTCTTCTGCCACTGACTTGTGAAGTGATCTTGAACAAACTAAGCAACTTCTAGGTCTCGATGCCCTCATTTGTGAAATGAAAAGAAAAGCAGAACTTGCCTCACTGAGTAGGTGAGATGATTTCATGAGCTAAGCTCCATGAAGAGTCTTACCAGAGCCCCAGGGAAAAGCTAGCTGCATTTTTGGCAAGTTTGCCATTGGTATGTCACCACAGTAAGCCCTACTTTGAGATACAGTGTTCGTCTAGTATTTTTCTGTGGTGACCACCAGAATGGGCCTCCTAGTCTCTGAGGAAGACCCCTGACTGCCAGGAGTAGAACTAACCCCCCCCCCCACCTGGCTTTGCTGGGTTTGTGCAGGGGTGGGGCCTTCCAGCAGCGTCCCCACCAATGACTGAGCAGAGTATAGTTGACTGGCTCAGGAACTGCCCAGTGGCCTTGCTGCATCTTCCTGGGACTACAGGGGAGTCTGGGATATGCCCTCTTCCTCTTCCCCTCCTTGCACTTTATTGTGGGTCAACTGCTCTCCTAGGCCAACCTGGCTCTCTCCCCACCACCTCTCCCACAGACATTTTGTCCTGCATGTTTAATCCTGTCTTCCAGTCTGCTTCTCTGAGACTTGAATTAACACATTTTCCCATGGTTCTTTTCCAACAGTGGGCAATTTATGCTTGCCCTGGGTGGTCTGGACAGTTTGTTCAACTGTTCACAGACACCATTTCATTGCAACAGCCGCAGGTAGCAGTTGAGAACAAACAGGAATAATACAGGTCATTGTTGGTAAGGCTGTTGTAAACATGTGGGCAACTTAAACCTGCAGCTTTTTCAAGGCCCCACAGCTTCTAGTGTTTCTGGCCAGAGAGGGACTAAAGGAGAGATTTTAAAGATATTGATTTTCTTGATTAAGTAACTTAACCTCTCAAGGCCCCAGATTCCTAGGCCATTACAGAAGAAGCAGATGTTAGATTTTGAAGGGACCAGGGAGACCATCAATCTTCCTGTTTCTCACACCTCAGGTATAATTACACCTTGCTTTTTTGCTGTACTCATATGCCAGTCAATCTATGTGTTTTTTATGGAAATAAATTCTCTTTAATTTAAAATTCAGAAAGCAAAGTTTCTATCAGAACACAAACTGGAAAAGTTTCATTTACCACAAGCAAAAATGATATTCATTTCTAGTTAGTTTTTAAAACCCAAAGAAGACCTGGGCGCGGTGGTGCACACCTGTAATCCCAGTGGTTTGGGAGGTGGAGGCAGAAGGACCACAAGTGGGAGCCAGAAGCAGTCTGCCTAACTTAAGGAGCCCCTCTCTCAAAAAGTAAAAAAAAAAAAAAAGGGCTGAGGGTGCAGCTCAGTGGTCCAGCATGTGCAAAGCATGCAAGTGCGAGGCCCTGGATTCAACCCCAGTACCAAAAAAAAAAAAAAAAAAAAAAAAAAGGTCTTTACCAAAAGCAAGAAGCAATACATCTTCTTCCGGCATCTCCCACTTCTTTTTGTACTCACTGCTTCCTCAGCCCCCATCCAAGGGCTCAGACTTTCTTTTGCCTTCTGTTGTATAGCGACCTCCTTAGGAGTAAGATCTATTGAGACCTGGACTTCCCTCATCCTGCCTTTCTGCCCTGTTTTTCACCCTGCTAATAGAGATGACTGAACTATCACAGATGTCAATGACCCGAAACTGGTTTATGACTGTGACTATCCCATGAGTGGGCTGGGATTTAGCTCAGTTGGTAGAGCGCCACTCTGCAGTCTCTGAGGTCCCGAGTTCGATTCCCAGCACCGCAAAAATGGGAGAAGGACGTGGCAACCCACTCCCAAGGCAATCCTGAAACAATCTGCCATTGAAAACCCTAAGAGGGTCACTATGAGTCGGACACGACTTGATGGCACCTAACAACAACAACAACAATCCCATGAGTACTCCAAGACGATAAAGAAACACTTTTTGTTTTGTAATTTACCAAAGGGCCGCCTTCTTCAAGCTCCTCTCAAACTTCACCATACAGGCCTCATAACCTTACTTTGAAGGTCAACCATTGTGATGGAGCTCCACTCGCACTTTATTTTTTCTCTCCAGTGCTGGGAGGTTGAACCCAACCCTCACACATGCTAAGCAAGTGCTGAATCACTGAGCTGCACCCCAGCCCCTTTTTTATTTTTAATTTTGAGACAAGGTTTTACTACATTGTGCAGGCTGCCTCTGGCATGGAATTCAGATCCTCTTGCTTCTGCCTCCTGAGTTGTTGGAATTGCAGACATTGCTTACAAGGCACCCAGCTCTACTCTCACTCTCAATTCAGGGCATTTCTAGCCTGATCCAGATTCAAATCCTCAATTTCTCCTTATCAATGCTTTCCTCCCCAGATCATCAGTACCACAGGTCTTGCATAAAGCCCACTTCAGTCTCAGCTGTGCCCCAAAGGCTAGAGTCTAAACCCCAGAAGCTGGGAGGGCTAGAGGTCTGGAAACACTGCCAGATCTATGACATATGAACTTCCATTTTCATGGTGAGGGCTGCATTTTGACTGAACCAAATAATCCTGCTACCCCTCCATGCATCAACTCAAAATCATCAGCTTTGATTTAAAAACCTCTGACATCCTAAAATGTCACATGTTGGCCTTTGCCAAAGCTTAAAACACACACAGGGGCATGCGTGTGTACACACGAATACCACCAGAGCTGGAGGTGAACAGTACAAAGATCAGCTTCTGCTGCAGACTGACACAGGCTGGTTTGTTGCTTGTAAATAAAGTGGCCCAATGAGTGGTCCCTTCGTTTTCCCTCCTCTTTTCTCTCCACCTCACTTCAAGGCTTAAAACATAATGCAAACAAGGGCCTAAGGTCAAAACCCCTGCCACGCAATCAGCCTGCAGCATGAACTGGAGCCCGCTGGCTCCTACTAACCCTGTCACTACAGAGTGCGGCCGGGCGCTATGGGCAGGCCGACCCTGGGTCTAGGAGTTAAGAAACCCCAGTCCCTAGTCCTCCATAAAGGAAAGGAAATAACAGAGGCGCCCTGAGAATCTATGCTCAGGCCATCAGGCCGTGTCCAAAAAATGGGGAGGGAGGTGGGACAACTTGAGTTAAAGCGTGGCGACCCTGCAGGACCCCTTCCGAGAGGTATGGGGGAACCCACTCCAGGTGAGAAATAAGGGCTTTGCCATAAGCATCTGTAAAGTAGCCGTTTGCCAGCAGCGCGCTTGCACACGCGGACAACCTCCTGAGTCTCAGGCCCCCAGCGAGCAGGCGGGAGACCGCGGCCTTCGCAGACCACAGACCAGGCAGGGAGTCTCCCAGGGATACGTGACCCGCCGAGGGTTCCCGGTAAGGGCCCAAGAGTCTGCGCCGGGCCCTCGGCCAGCAGCCCCGCGTCCGCCCCCGCGCTCGGCCTCCCGGGCGCGCGCTGCTGGCCCGAGCCTCGGCGCGGGGGAAGCGGCTGGGCGGCGCCGAGCCGAGGGGCGGACCCCGCGCCGCCCCGCGCCTCTAAAGCGGCGGCCGGCCTGGCGGGAGCCGCTCCTGTCCCGCCGCCGCGCCTGGGGCCGCGGGTCCAGCGCGCTACGCCCGGAGCCCGGCGCCATGGCGAAGCCCCTGAGCGACCAGGAGAAGCGGCGGCAGATCAGCATCCGCGGCATCGTGGGCGTGGAGAACGTGGCCGAGCTCAAGAAGGGCTTCAACCGGCACCTGCACTTCACGCTGGTCAAGGACCGCAACGTGGCCACCCCGCGCGACTACTACTTCGCGCTGGCGCACACGGTGCGCGACCACCTGGTGGGGCGCTGGATCCGCACGCAGCAGCACTACTACGAGAAGAGCCCCAAGGTACGCGGGCGGCGGGGCGCGGGCCGAGTCCCCACCCGGGGCCCATCCCAGCGAGCCCCGGCCCATCCCTGTCCCTGTCCCGGAGCTGGGCAGGCGTGCCTGGGCTGTGAACAGGCAGCCCCAGGGACAGCTCAGCCACCCCTCGGACGCCCTGCCCGCGCCTCCTTGCCGCCGCCCACCAGCGCCCCCACCTGAACCGCCGCGCAGTCCCAGCCGGGACGCGTGGTTGAGTGAATCCCTAGGCCTCCCTCGCCTGCCCACAAACTTTTAGCACTTAGCCAAGAAGTAACGGGCGCCTCCCCCACCCCACCCCCGCCGTGTGCCAGGCACCTTTCTAGGCCTGTGGCATTAATAAAACAGACAATAGCTTCGCTTTGGCGGAGGAAGCCTCAAGTTTAGGGAAGGGAGACACGAGGAGCGTCCTCAGATGGTGTAAGTTTCCAAGCTTCTCCAAGGGACGGCCCGGGCACGGTGCAGGGAGAGGGGCAACGGCCTTGCCCCAGTTCCGATGAGTGGGGTGTGGACTTCCTTGATTTCTGAGAGACTGAGGCTGGGATATAAACCCCCACTGAGACCTCAGGAAGCGGGGGGGGGGGGGGGGGTTGTGTTGTTTTTAGGTGCTGTAATTCAGGGCAGACTCAAAGGGTTTTCAATGGCTGATTGTTTCGGAAGTAGATTGTCACGTCCTTTTCCCATTTTTGTGGTGGTAGGGATAGAACCTGGGTCCTCAGTGAGTGCAGAGCAGTGCTCTGCCAACTGAGGTAAACCCAGCCGTCCTGGAGCTAGAGACAGACATAGGGCTGTTCAAGAACCATCTCTATCCACTATTTAAGGAGTGGAGTGGAGGGTTCCCTTGCGCGCGGGGGCGGGGGTTGTTGGACCCACAGAGGGGCACACTCTCTTCCTGAACAATCTAGAAAGGAGGCAAGAGACAGTGGGAGGATAGCGAAGGACAGGACAGGGAGGCGGACTGTGCAGAATAAGGGTGAGATACAGCAGCTCTAGCACCTGGAAGGAGGGTGAGCGTGGGTCTGGATTAGGAGGGGAAATTGGAAACACTGGCTGGTGTCTATTGGAAATGGTGACAGATTGGGATATAGGCTGGGGGCAATGGAGAATGCATATAAATATTTGTTGGGAGTTTAAAAATATGTAAAAGCATGAAGGAAAAAGTGATCCATAATCCTAGTGCCCAAGAACTAGAGGCATGTTTGAGAAAGTAAATAAATTTTTATAATAAGAAATTGCAGCTGTTAACAAGGCTTTCAAATGGAATGTCACTCTAGCCACAGAGGCCCACAAAGGTCTAGCCAACTGCTACTGGAGTGTAGCAACTGCTAAAATGTATCCTTCGAAATGTAAATGTATACTTAGAAAACATTTTATGTATACATTTACTTACTGTATCTTTTTTATTTGCACAAAGGAGATATTACTAAGTACATCATACTCACCTTGCATTAACATTTTTCAAACAATGCACAGTGGCCCACACCTCTAACCCCAGCCCCTCAGGAGGCTGAGGCAGGAGGATCACAAGTTCAAGGCCACAGGCAGCCTTCCCAACTTATCGAAACCCTGTCTCAAGATAAAATATAGTAATAATTAAAATGAGCTGGGGGTGGTATCCCAAGGGTAAAGCCCTTATGAAGCATGTGTGAGCAAGAGTTGAGTGGTGATGAGCCATATATTAGAAACACACACACACACTGTAGCATTTAGCATCTCAGAGCACATAGGGCCTGTATGTTCCTCCTCCAATGGCATATTTGGTATTTTATGGTTTCCTGATTCTCTATCTAGTTTTTTCTGTGGGTTCTCCTTTCCTTCTGGAGTGTAGGTATAAACACAGTGTCCTGACAGGGATACCCTGGGGATTAGCAGTGAATATGATTTATTCCACACATGCTAATAAAGTATCTAATCCATGATACTTATTGACTGAACAGGATGGTTCCTGCCCTTGTGGGGCATAAAGTGATCCAAGCTTCTTCCCCATGTCCCTTGCTCTCTAGTAGCTGTGCAGATGAATCCCAAATCTAAATCTCTGGTCAAAGTTCTTTTTCAAACTCCATTCCTACATTTTCAAATGCTTAGTGAGCATACTTAAATCTCCTGTTTCCTCAAACTCATGTTAAAAACTCAAATCATTTCTCACAGTCCTGTTTTCTCCTTTTGTGTTTCTAAATTTAAAGACATTGTCATCTTGACAGCAGCCCAGACACAAAACTTTAGTTTCACCTTTGACTTCCTATTGTATTCTCTCCATTTGACCAGTTGCCAAAATCTGTTGATTTCCGCAGGCTTCCTTGAAACTATCCACTCTCTTCTATTTGCATTTTCTGCCCAGGTGAGGCCCTCGCTACTGGTCTATTGCAGTGGAATTCTTAGTGGTGACTTGCTTCCCAGAAGCAGTACAACTGGCAATGTGAGGCTGACTGTGGCTAGCAGACATTTTGGTTGGCCAGCAAGATATCTTTCAGCATTTTAATTTCATTGCCTTTGGATAAGACTCTTGCACACTCCAGTTCATGGCCAGTACTAGTCATTGTTTTATGTGACTTCCATTTTTTTATTTCTCTTCCTGGCTCCTGAAAGCACTGAGTTTGCAATTCCATCTCACTCCATGCATGATAGTCCAATTAAGCTTCCAAAAGCAACATATCTTGCCCTCTGCTTAGTTTCATTGGCTTCATAGCCTGCCGCGGTCTTTAAGGATTTAAAAGTCCTTCTCTAGCCAGGTGAACCTGTCCTTCCCATTTCATCTTCTGTTAACTTTCTCTCTGTTAATCTTTCTCTCCTACCAACCAATCTCCACTTCAGGGCCTCTGCTCACAATGTGCCCTTCACTTGCAGTGCCCATCCCTCCACATGTCTCTATGCTCCACTCTTGCCTGTCCTGCAAGTCTCAGGTTTGCAGCCACCTGTTCCATGGGTCTTTCCAGAAGTACCTGATTCTCTGATTGATGCTGAAAATAGAATAAAAAATTTTTTTCAAATATTGATATTGTTATGTTTTCCTTATCCTATCTTTGCAAGCCTTTTGAAAATATATACTTTTGTATAATATAAATAAAATATTAAGCCTGGCATGGTGGTGCATGCATGTAATCCCAGCAACTCAGGAGGCAGAGGCAGGAGGATCACAAGTTTGAGACCAGAGGCAGTCTGCGTAATTTAGCGAGACATTGTCTCAAAAAAAGTAAAAAAAAGGGGGGGGGGAGCTTGGGGTGCAGTTCAGTGGTACAGCACTTGCAAAGTATGCAAGCATGAGGCCCTGGGTTCAACACCTCATACCACAAAAAATGAAAAATAAAATATTAGTAATTGTAGTACATGCACAAAATTTACAAGGTATATTGGAGATGCTAAAATATCTTACTAGTAGGCATGTGTAATGAAGGTGTGGAAAACATTAACAAGATGGAAGAGATTTATTTTTCAAACTCATATGTTCATATATATAAGGTGTGGTTCTCCCCCCAAAAAAATACTTAAGAGAAAATAGGAAATTGCCTAAAATTCCTGTCCTTAAAATGTCTGTCATGTAAGGAGATACTCTCTCACTTACTTTATTTTGGACAACTCTTTTTAGGTCTCCTTGAAATATCTTAAAGTATTATTAATATAAGTGTTTTAATATATCTTAAGTTGATGCTAATTTGGAATCTTTAAAAGAGAAGTGAAGACATTTAACAAAATACAGGCATTATTCTTGGGGATATGACCTCAGAATTGCAAGGATTGAATATAGACTATACTTATAAACAGGCTTTTTATAGATCAAATGCCAGAGAGTTTTGTGTTCTGTTGTACACAGGGCTGCTATGAGTCGAACCTGACTTGATGGCACCTAACAACAACAACAAAAGGAAAATGGGCCAAACATCATGGTTATATTATAGAGATAATGAAAATACATATAGGGAAGAATGTGAGGTGCTATACTAATATTACACAATTGGTTACTTGCAGCTTGAGATATTCTTTCCTGTGACAGCAAAGGCCTCATGTTACAAGAGCCCCAGTCATGGATATGAGGGGTTCCTGCCCCTGTTTGACGTAGGTCTTCCCAGGCAAGGCCCCTTTTCTCTAGGATACAAAGGTATTTCATGAGCTGACAAGGGCTCTAAAAACAGCATTAGAGACATTCAGACAATTTGGATAAAAATTCTGTGGTCTGGAAAGTGATATTAGATGCCCTGCTAAGACACAGTGTTGACCACCCACGGGAAGGCTTAGAATTCAATTGTTTCATGAAATGAAAGTGAAGAAGAGTGAAATTTGTCAGTTGACATGTTCAAGTATATTTTATTTTGAATATATACTTGCAACTAATATGCTAAATGTCACTTATACTGAACTGTATTCATAATTTTTCATATTTTGGGGTTGGCCAAATACTACTTTTATATTTGGTTCTTTTTATCTTATGTACATGTTGTTCTTAGGTGCTGTCAAGTCATATCCGACTCAGCAACCTTTATAGGGTTTTCAATAGCTGACTGTTTCGGAATTGCCTCAGGGAGAGGATTGACATATCCTTCTCCCATTTTTGCCATGCTGGGAATCAAACTTGGGACCTCAGAGACTGCAGAGCAGCGCTCTACCAACGGAGCTAAATCCCAGCCCTTCTTATGTAAATAGGGAGTCCCTAAAATTTGAGGTGACTTTATTTTGGTGCATTTACAAATTTTGTCATTTTGTGTCTGTTGGAAAAGAAAGGGTAATATATTCAGAGTAAGATATCATGAAAAGTGATGTAAACTGAGTTTGGATATGAAAAGGTATTGGATAGGTCTAAACTTTGCACCTTTCACTTTTGACTCTGATCATATTTGTCTGGATTTTACCCTGTCAAAGGCAAACAGTTTCTAAGTCCACAGAGAAATTTCCTATTTCATGAACAACAAACACTGGCCGGATGTGGTAGTGGATGCCTATAAACCCAGCAACTCAGGAGGCTAAGACAGGTGGATTGCAAGGCTGAGGCCCCAGACAGCCTATGCAACTTAGGGAGACCCTATCTCAAAATAAGAAATGAAAAAGAGGCTAGGAGTCCAGTTTAGTGGTGGAGAGCTTGCTTAGCATGTGTGAGGCAGTGGGCTCAAACCCCCCAGCACTGGAAAACAAAACAAAACAGACAAAAAACAAAACAAACCAAAAAAATCCACTACTAAACTTTAGGGAGTCTTCTTATTGAGAAGGAACTATTCTCAGTTCATGGACTTTCTAGGATAATTTTAATTCTAAAAGTAATTGTAAAATTACTTGCTATAATAAGTCAAGCTGGAACATTCCCAAGCCATAGATTATGCAGGAGTTAGGCCATGTGTTTCTTGGAAGACTTAACAAGATAAGAGCCAACATGCCAGACCCACATCCTCAGAGTGAATGGGAAGCCACTGCAGTCTGGCTTCTGTTTGTCCAACATGTTTTTGTTTGTTTGTTTGTTTCTTTGTTTTTAATGGGGCTCATGAACAAGAGGGAGAAAAACAGTGAAACCAATTAGTTGCATGCACTTACTTTTAATTCCTCCCTGGAGGTAAAAGATACTGAGCTACTTTACCAAAAATAGTATGTAAAATGGTTTTCCCAAAAACATTTGTCAGGAACACTTGGTGTATGCGTATCCTATCACACATCTGTGTAGTCTGGTTTGAACTTGTGATAAAGTAGGCCTGTTTGTTTTATTTCTTACTGGTGGCCTAACACATGGCCTTGTTGTTTATGTTGACATGTATGGTTGACCTAATAGAGGAATTATGACCTTTCCTTTCTTTATTTCAGAGAGTTTATTACCTGTCCCTGGAATTTTACATGGGCCGAACATTACAGAACACCATGATCAACCTTGGCCTGCAAAATGCCTGTGACGAAGCCATTTACCAGGTACCTTGTTCTGTGTTTCTTTCACCTTGTTCCTTTAAATGTCAAGTTCACTTCAGGAAACTTAAGGACATAGTGCACTCAAGTGTGCATGTACACACACACACACACACACACGAATGACAAATTGCCTCTTTAGATATGGCTATTGCAAACTGTTAAAAATATACATTACTAGTGATCTCTAGTGTAAGAGCAAAAACCAGGAAAAGAAGTCAGAGAACTGATTATTACGCCTGAGAATTTTCTTTTATCATCAAAGTTTTGGATAGCATTCCCAAACAAACTATGTTTTAGAAATTACCATCTGAACTATCCTTTTAAAATTCTATGCTATCAAAATCACAAGCTTTACTTTGGGCTTCTATCCACTTTTGAAGACATGACCAAAGTTTGGCAGTTATTCATATATTCAGGAAATATGTGAAAATGATAAGCTTTTAAAATTCTGTTGTCATACTTCCCTATTGCCTAATGAGATGTAAAGCGTACTTCCCCCTAGAAGCAGGAGCCTATGGTCTTAACTCTAACATGGTAGTTTGTTTTTATGAATATATTTATTTCTTCACATATCACCTAACCAAAACCAAATCATCTTTACCCTCTTGACATGGTTGGAAGGAAGAATGTATATTTGCAAAGACAAATTCTAAATGAGAGACTGTTCACTCTGCTCCTTTCCCATGGCAAGGGATCACTTAATGTGTGGCCGGCTGCTTAGCGCTCAGGGCTGGTGTCCTGTGTGTGGGTTAAGTAGAGCACTTCCTGCCAAAAAACCATTGCGGCTCTCCTCCACTTCCTTTCTCTTTACTTCTGCTAGTATCAGCAGAATATAACCTACCTTCCTTAGAGTAGCGTATAACCAAGGGGGATGAAGTGGCTTGGATCTGCTTCCTCAATATTTAGATCCTACTTTAGACTTACATTTTTAGAATTTTAAAAATCCTAAGTGTTAGTTAGCACTGGCAATTAGCTTACACAAGGACCCCGATAAGCTTCTGTCTAGGGGTATCCAACCTTTTGGCCATATGGAGTAAAGAGAAATTATATAATATAGTTAGTGCTTATACATAATAAGGAGGGAATCATACAGAAAATAAATACTAAAAAACACATAATGTTAAAAGATTTTGTGGACTTGCATTACCAGCTGTCCTGGGCCACATGCAGACTGTGGGCCACAGGCTGGACATACTTGCCTCCATCATGAGAGAGCAAATTCAAAACCTCTTTGTCAGTGAAATGAAGCAAAGCCATGTTTGAAATTTTATAAGATTTAATTATCAAGACTTTTGTGAAAAAGCAATTTTGAGTGTAAGGGTAAGGATCCAAAAAGGAGGCCCTATGAAAAGAGTTACACTTTTTGCATGTGTTTTCAATATATAAATTAATATTCCATTTTAAAATGATTCATTTGCATGGATTATGTCACTTTCAGATAAGAACGCAGTCATTTTACAACAGACCATCCTTTAGCCAAATTTGGGTTAGATTATCATTTAGCCAGTATAGAACAGGCCATTGAAACTACCATCACTTTCTCCATTGCAAGATAAGCCGTCCAGAGTGATCAGGGGGCTGCAGAACTCTGATAGGAGTCCACAGTGGTGCTAATGTATTCTGGCTGTGTGATCCACAACACTTTGGGACCAAGAGCTTGCTGGCAACCTGTCCCATTCATCCCCAACTTCACAGAGGCATTTTGGCCTCCCAAAGCCTCTTATCTAGCCTAGAGAGAAGTAGAGAATTCTAGTAAAGTGGACTGCAGAACTGAGTCTCCCTGATGGCTGTCAGGCCCCAGGTCTCATTGGCAGTGACTCACTAACTGGTTTTGGGTTAACAGCTTTTAACCCTATTGAGTAAATATACTGTGGTTATAGAAAAATGAACTTCAGTCCATCCTGAAAAATATGACCTCATACCTTTAGGTCATTTTCAAAATCTCTCAATCCAGTTAATGTCAGCTTAGTTCTCAGTGATTTCTAAGGTTTTAACCCCACAGCATAACTTTTAAAAATTACTGTAGCTAAAATATTAAGGAATATATGCCCAGAACAGTCCTAATGCTTTGTTTATGTAATCTCATTTGATTCACCACCCTAAATGAGAAAGATACTGTTATCCTCCACATTTTTAAAATAAGGGAAATGAGGCATAGAGAGACTTAATAGCTCACTCAGGGTCAAGAGCAAGGAAGTAGCAGAATCGGCAGTGAACACTTACAGCCCATACTATGCTCCACGCTGCCACTGCACCATACTATTGGCTCCTGTGGTCACCAACATTGGCAGTGCACATCCAATGCCAGAACAGGCTGTGAGGGAGCTAACACTAGGTCAAGTACACAGATAAGCCTGGTGCCTGGCCCACTGCTTTAGGAAATGGCTACTGTCTTTGAAATGGCCTGCATTTATATCCACATCCAATATTGTTTTCCTCTCATCCTCAGCTTGGACTGGATATGGAGGAGTTAGAAGAAATTGAAGAAGATGCTGGACTTGGCAATGGTGGTCTTGGGAGGCTTGCTGGTAAGTGACATTGGGAATGTGTTATAATTGTCTGGCTGACTGAGGCCATACACCACCATGCTTTAGAAGCAGCAGCCAGTTCTTTAGAAGGGAAAGGTATGACCTATCATAAATATATTTGTTCTTGAGTTGCACTGTGGTTTGATCATTCCACACAAACAGTAGAGACAGGAACTTGAAGAAAAGAGACATTGCTTAAAACCCTCTGACACATTGCTTAAAACTCCAACGTTGGCCAGATCCTTCCTGTACACTTAGAAGTTTCCAAAGTAGTCTCTTTATTTCTCTGTTGTTTGTTCACAGCTGGTCGATTCAAATATTTGTGGCATGACTTAATTGTAAGTCCTTGAGCACATCACAGTTTGCTTTTTGACTGACCAGTGGGTGGAGATGTGCTATTATTGGTATTATTGATAGACTTGACATACCTTTCATGTGTGGATGCAATCTGAGTTCTTTGTTTTATCCAGGAACTGACTTTGCAGCAAATATAGAGGCAAACATTAAAAATGTGATATCAACCCCATTAATTTAAAAATATGTGTCCCTATAATTAAACATTTTCATTTTTCAATATTTTCTCTAAAGGAAACATTCAAACATGTGCACAAGAAGACAGGTGAAAAATATTGTTGTTAACAGGGTTGCTTGTGAAAAGGAAACACTAAAGCTAACTAATCCCCAAAGAATAAAGTTGTTACATATTAACTAATTCCCTAGTTAGATTTCTAAACTTAAAAAAAAAAATCAAGCTGCATTAAAACCCATACAATATGATACCAGTTATGTTTTATCAAAGTTAATTATTTTCTTTGAGTTATGCATATATTTAAACAAAACAATCTAGAATTTAAGTAGTAAGTTCAGTTGAAATCCTAAACTGCTCCTGGTGACCCCCTCTAAGAGGTGTACAGAATTAAGGGTGGCCAAGGTGATGCAAGCCTGCAGCTATCCCACCCTGATGTCCGATCTGTCAGATCTCGGAAGCTAAGCAGGGTCGGGCCTGGTAGTACTTGGATGGGAGACCACCTGGGAACACCAGGTCCTGTAGGCTTGGGAGAAGGACTTGGCAACCCACTCCCCCAACAAAAAGTCAGCCACTGAAAACCCTATGAATAGCAGAGAAGCACAGTACCAGGAATGGCATAATGTTGGGGAGTGTTTCCTCTGTTGTACATAGGGTCACTATGAGTCAGACCTGACTCAACAGCACCTAACAACAAGGTGGTGCTGTCACTTAAAATTTTTTGTATGTAACATTTTAATTTTTTTAAAAGGAACATACATTAATGTGTTATTTGTGGAATTTTAGTATAACAACAAAAATACTACCATTCATCAGATTATGCTCTGAAAAATAGTTTCCATGCATTTAGAAATGGTTCTCTTAATCTCTTAATTTTGAACACACTTCAAGTTACTGGAAAATCATTTGCATGTGATTCCTGTTATTTAATCTTTAGTTCATTAGTTAGCAGTGTGCTTTAATATTGCTGTTAGTAATAGAACTTATTTTTGAAAGAAAAAACACTGCCTGAGGAATACTTGCCATTGTCTTGTGGTATTACTCATCTGAGATTAGTAAACTTCCCTGGGGTGGTAGGAAGACGTGCTGGAAAGCATGTCTAGGAATGAAAACTAGCCTGCCTGCTTTTTTTTTGTGGCATGCAAGCCCTTCAGTATTGGTTGGCTGGGTTCACCCTACTCTGTGTCTGAGAATAACTCCTGCAGCTGATTTGTATGGTCAGAGAGTAAAGCAGCAAATGAGGCGGAGTAGTTCTCATAGATGGTCTCATCTCTTGCTGGACTGACTGAGAAGGCTGGGACTCCATTTTGGTCAGTCTAAGAATGAACTGATCAGGACCCAGGAAAAGTCAAACAGCCGTAGTTCAGAGAGACCAGGAACTGGAGTAGATCCAGAGCACATGGGCACAGGGAATGGACACATAAGACTTACCCCAAGGCCTCAGGCATTTTCGTTGGTGGCTCTGTTTTAGTGTTGCACCATGAACCTAACTCAGTCCCTTTCTGTTTGATTTACAGCTTTCATTGTTCTATTCAGTTTTAAGTCATACTGAACATTTCTCATTCTCTGTACATTAATCAGTTCAGATTCCTGAGTGGGATCCCTTAGTTTGCAACCAGCCACAAAACAGATCCCTACTCGCCAGGCGCGGTGGAGCACGCCTGTAATCCCAGCAGCTCAGGAGGTGGAGGCAGGAGGATCACAAGTTTGAGACCAGAGGCAGTCTGCGTAACTTAGTGAGACCCTGTCTCAAAAACTGAAAAAATAGGCTGAGGGTGCAGCTCAGTGGTCCAGCACTTGCAAAGCATGCAAGCATGAGGCCCTGGGTTCAACCCCCCCGTACTACAGAAGAAAAAAAAAAAAAAAAAAAAAACCAGATCCCTACTCTACCCACAATCTGTTCTGGATCAGATTCTCCAACATTAGCCAATAGAACATGTAGCAAAAAATGATCCAACCAATGAGGGCATGTGTTATCATGGAATAAGAACACCAGGTGTTGGGCCACTTCAACTCTAATTTTCTGTCAGGACTCTAGGTCTCTGACATTCGTTTGGCTCCCCTAACCCCCATGTAGCAAAAGATGGTGACATAAAGGAAAACCTTTGACAGAAGTCCCCTGCCTCCAGCAGAATTCCTATTACTTCTCAGTGGATTGAATGTCATTGGATGCCCAAGCTAATAGCAGTCATTGATGAAGGAAATAGAATTGCTGTGATTGGCTTAAACGCTTATGTCAATCAAGTAAGATCTACTTCCTGGTGCAGCCTTCCTGGAGCATACGGTCACCTGTGCCCAACAACAGTCGAATTCTGTTAGCTGGAGGGAAAGGGAGTGTGCCATGGATTCCAGCTAGTCAATCGGGTATAGAATGGGTCACATGTGAGTTAAGCTCTTGTGGGGCTGTCTTTTCAAGCAAGAGGCTATAGAGACAGCTTCCCTTAGAAAGGGGAATGTGGGTAACAACAATCAGCATATCCAATGCAGTAGCCTCCTTATCTATTCTCAAACAAAATGCCAGTATAGCCGGGCACCATGGCACATGCCTATAATCCCAGCTACTTGGAAGGCTGAGGCAAGAGGATCTCAAATTTGAGGCCATAGACAACCTGCATATCGTAACAAGACCATGTGTCAAAACAGAAAATAAAAAGGAGTCTGGAGGTGCAGCTCAATGGTAGAGCACTTACCTAGCATATCTAAGCCCTGGGTTCAACCTCCTAATACTGAAAAAAAAAAAAAGAAAGAAAGAAAGAGAGAGAGAGGGATGGAGGGAGGAAGAAAGGAAGGAAAGAAGGAAGGGAGGGAGTCCAGTATACACACAGTGGTTATTACTAGGTGGTAAAGTAATACATGATATTTATTTACTTTATAGATTTTTATATTTTCTAACTTCTCTATGATTTTAATTCTATAATTAGAAAAGAATTACTTAAATCAGTACCTATCATGCAGCAGTCTGTGTGCTTTAAAATACAAATGTGGCTTCTGATAGAAAAATGTTTTGTGGTTGCCATGTTTTTTAATGAAACTCTAGAAATTGCCATTTAGCTTACTGTTTGCCTTTTCCCATGCTCGGTCTCATTTAGCCTGCTTCTTGGACTCCATGGCAACCCTGGGACTTGCAGCCTATGGCTATGGCATCCGATATGAATATGGAATCTTCAACCAGAAGATCCGAGATGGATGGCAGGTATGTGAAACATCTTCCTAAATTTTGTCAATTGAAGTACATCACGGATTCCTCCATTGTGCTCTGGATAATTCACCCCTTCTGCATGGAGCTTTACTAATTCTCTGGCATTTTGTTGACACCAGTGGATATTGTCAGGACTCCCTGCTTTGGATTATAAATTCCTTGAGAACAGAGAGCCTGTTGGTGTCATTCACCACCAGATCCATACCAGCTACCACAGTGCCTGGCTCTTACTAGCTCACTCCAGGCCAGTTTCTTAGCCTCTTTGACTCTTAATTTTGTCATCCATAAAATGTGAATAAAAACAGTACATGCCTTTTAGAGTTACTGTGATGATTAAGAAAAATAATCTCAAATAAATCACTTAATGTCTCCCCATCGTGAATGCTCATTGAATTGGAGTCACTTTCATCATTCTTGAGAGCAGGGTGGAATCTTCGTATTTGCTGCATTGAGAGTTGGGCCTCACACAGGGACTCTGAGAATCCTTATCACTGACCCCTGAAAGTGGACCATGTGCAGTGTGTGACATTCAACTCTGCAGCTTGCAAAAGGAGAAGCACAGATGTGACTCATGATCTTCCCCAGTAACCCTTCACAGTAAGATGCATGTTGCCATTTTTTAGGATAGAAAATGGAGTCTCTTAAAGCCGGGTGTGGTGGCGCACACCTATAATCCCAGAGGCTTGGGAGGTGGAGGCAGGAGGATCACAAGTTTGAGACCAGAGGCAGTCTGTGTAACTTAGTGAGACCCTGTCTCAAAAAGTAAAAAAATGGGCTGAGGGTGCAGCTCAGTGGTCCAGCACTTGCAGAGCATGCAAGCGCAAGGCCCTGAGTTCAACCTCCAGTACCGCCAAAAAAAAAAAAAAAAAAAACAACCCTGAGTCTCTTAAGTGAAGTTACCCCCAGATCACATGGCTGGCAAACATGTCTGTATCCCCAAATTTTCAGGTCCACATTTAATATTCCGGTCTACTCAAGACTTGCCCTCCTTAACATGTCTATCTTACAAGATACATGAGCTAAGTATCATACTATTTTATAAGATGAATTGGGCAACCACATTAACTGTTACATCAGGCACATAGTTAACGTGTAATTATAGTGTTCTAGAAATGTGCAGAAATCCATCCGGATGGCTCTATTTTTACCTACATATAACCAAACCAGATTCTTAGGTATTTTTTTCTTTTGTCTGTGGTAACTCTTTAAATCTACTGTCAGCACTATTGTAGATAATTTTCCCTGACACTCTGAATAGCAGAGAAGCACTAACAATAGTGTTTTGCCTGTTGTACATAGGGTCTCTATGAGTTGGACACTGACTTGGACACTGACTTGAAGGCACCTAACAACAACAACAACATGTTTGTCTCCTACATATACACCACTGACAAAAAAGCCCAGGCTCTCTAAGCATCCCCACACTTGCCAGACTGAGTCGAACAGCAGAGTGCTCAGGGACTGATGGGGGACCTAGGATGGAGCTAATGCCAGGGAAAAGAAGTCTGCTTCTCGTGATAAGAGGTTGAGGGTCTCTCCTACCCTCTTTCCCCTCCCCCAGCATTTGGACACTCTCTGAGCCAAAGAAGGAAGGAACTTAAATATTTGATATGAAGACAGAGTGACAAACAGCTCAGAAGAGAATATTGGGAACACACTATAAATGACATATTGTAAGCAAAATTCTGAATTTTGCTAAGGACTAGTGCTATATACTTTCATCTACTCCTAAATACTAAATTCTGTATTCTAATCCACACCTTTCAATAGTTTGAGGGCTACAAAATCAGATGCATGTGATTCTAATCCATATCTGATTTTGTAGCCCTCGAAAACTGTTGAAAAATTCAGATTAGGATTGAAGATATACAGTAAATAAGAACTTGAAGGCACCATGGAATAAAAGAGCAGCTCTGGCCTTAATTTCTCACTTGAGACCTAATTTCAACTCATTAACCTTATAAGACACGTTGCCTCAATTAGGTTACCTAACTTCTCAGAGCCTCAGTTTTCTCCTCTGCAAAATGGAGATACCAACTTCACAGAATTAGTATGAAAACATGTAAAATATGTGGCACACAAATAGGCATTCCATAAAAATATTAATTTTGCCTAGGAAAAGGGGGATAATTTGATACATTGTGGGATTCTATGATAAGATATTAATATAGTAATATATTACTATTATAATTTTGGTTAATTTTAACAAAGTTGTTTATGTTAGTTGGGAAAAAAAGGACATAGAATGTCCAAGGATGCCAAAAACTGGACACACATTTTAAGAGATGCTATCTGTGGATCACTTTTCCAAGTTGAATTGACTCACAGTAGCCATGTGTAGTATGAATTATATTTCTAGTATCGCATCAGAACAAGCAAATGACATATTCTTAAACAATGCAATGGAAAGATTTCGAGGCTATCCAGGCGAGGTGGCTCACACCTCTAATCTCAGCAATTCAAGAGGTGAAGGCAGGAGGATTGTAGGTTTGAGGCCAGAGGAAATTTAGTGAGAACTTGTCTCAAGATAAAATAAATAAATAAAATGTGTTGAGGGCAGCTCAGTGGTAGAGCACTTGCAAAGTATGTGTAAGGCCTTGGATTCAACCCTCATACTGCAAAAAAAAAAAAAAAAAAAAAAAATTTCAACTCAAGATGTGTTTACATGTCTATGGCACCCTCTGTTTATAGAGGGAGTAACTTTATTCAGAGGAAGCCAGGTGATTAAAAAAAAAATGCCAGGAAAAAAGACCTCAAAGCTTTAACATTAATTATCTTGGGGACATGGGGTTATAGGTGACTTTGACTATATCTTGTTTGCTCTTCTACATGTCTCATATTCCGTAAGAAATGTATATTTTATAATCATAAAAAATTGTAGAAGTGAAAGAATTGGTTCCCTTTCCCCAATGCAGTAACACTAGGGTTCCGTGCTAAAGCTTAACAGGCATTTTCAAGGTGATCAACATTTTGACACAACCTGACCCAGTGACACATGGTGTCTATCTTCAGTCTTTGAAAGCAGACTGTGTGGTACCCACTATACTACAGAATATTTAAGATTTCATTTCTTATCTTTTAACTACTGTCATGTGAACGATTTAAAAGAAATTCCACAAATAAATTCAAAAGTTTTTTTCTTTTCCTCAACTGCATTTCCCTCCTCAAATTTTATGAACTGTCTATCACTCTTTAGTACCTACAGCTTCTCCTGCTCCTTTTGTTGTGTTTAGGTGCCTCTGAGTCAAGTCCGACTCACAATGACCCTACTTACAACAGAGGAAATACTCCTTGACACTGTGCCATGCCCAGCTCTATGTCAGTGCTTCTCTGGTATTCATAGGGTTTTCAATGGCTGATTGTGTTTTGTGGGGAGTGGGCTGCTAGGTTCTTCTCCTGCTGCTCCTTTAAGTGGTCTTTATTCCAGGAAACCACCCCTTTTTCTTCAGACCAAGGAAGTACATATTTACAATGTTCTTAAAGAGACCAAATGCCTTTTGCTGATTTAAGATGTTCCAAACCTAGGCTCATTAGCCATCATCAGTTTTTAAATTATGTCTTGAAATTGAATCAGAAGGACATATAATTTTATTTACTGCTTCCGTTGTTTCCCAGATTGGAATTTTAAAGGGCAAACATAAACTATGTCATTACCATAAAAAGAAACCATTTCCATATAAAAACAAAAAGTATGTGCAGGGAAAGCTGCAGTCCCTGGGGAGTGTGGTCACAGCCCTGCTCCTCTGCACCAGTGCTCCTCCAATGGCAGATACAGACAATGCTGAGGAGGTCACCAGCTGAGAAAACATTTAAAGGCTAATAGACTTAAGTTTTTTGAATCTCTTCAAAGAACAGTTGCAGTTAAAAAAAAATTCATTCTGAAGAAAATAATTGTATTGCTAAAATTCTTTGCTAACCATGAACTCTAATAGGGGGATTGTGGGGACCTTATCAGTAATAGTCCTCCGTGAAAAGAACTGCCCAGGGGGAAGGAGAGGGAAAGGCAATTGCAATATCCTCAAATAAAACCTTAGCAATTATGTGAATTTTACCTCAATAAATAGACATTTGCCGGTCGTGGTGGCACACACCGGTAAGCTATTTGCTGAAGAGGAGGAGGCAGGAGGGTCACAAGTTCAAGGCCAGCCTGGGCTACACATTTTGCCTGCAGCTGTAGCCCTGTGGCATCTGATCCCATCAGATCTCAGAAGCTAAGCAGGGTGGGTCCTGGTTAGCACTTGGATGGGAGACTGCCTGGGAACACCAGGTGCTGTAGGCTTGGAAGACGGACCGGCAACCCACTCCCAAAAATCAATCCGCCATTGAAAACCCTATGAACAGCAGAGAAGCACTGACAATAGTTTTTCACCTGTTGTATGTAGGGTCGCTATGAGTCAGATACTGACTTGACGGCACCTAACAACAACAACAAATATACATTAAAAAAAAAAAAAAAGCTTAGCAGTCACACCAAAGTTCTGGGCAGAAATGCGCTCATAGTGTGTACCTCAGAGTTGAATCAGTGCCTGCCAGACGCCTTCTCTTTCTTCTTTCTCCTCAGAACCTGTGCCAAGTCTGTTAGTCAGTCACGAGTGGTTCACATTACCCAGCAAGCTTCTGGTTATCATTGTTGAATTTTTGGAGTTCCCCAGAAACATTTTCAGTTATTTATATTATGAGGAAGCAAAGTTTGTTGGCTCTCCTGATGTTTGTTCACAGGTTGCTGAATTGCTCTGAACCCGAAGTTAAGGGGGGAAAGCATGTCTTAGCATTTGGTCACTGACAGAGCCCCCAGAGCTGACCTCTGCTTTCCTCATGGCTGGGATACAGAGTCTACAAGTATTTCCTCTAGGGAGATGCTTGGTCCAGCTGCCCACCCCCCAACCTAGGTTGGAAATTTCACTCCAGACCCTACACTTGATTTGGGTCAGCTCCACATAGCTTCTAGGATGGAGCAGATCTGATGTCCCCATGGATATGGTTGTGAAAGTTCTTCTCCCATCTTCCTCTTTCCACTTCATATATTCTGTAATCAGTGCCTTCAGGGATCACTGGCTACGGGGACATCTAAATTTGCAGAGTACTTTGTTAATCCACAGGAAGAAAGTAATGTAAAGAGAAGGTTTACCCCATCCCACAGCTTCAGTCAGTGCATTGGGCAGAAGCATTGGGGGGGGGGCAGTTCTGTCTTTCTCCTCATATCCCCTGAGATGAACTTGTCATTACAAAATGTCTGTTTTTCAATCTACCTTAAAAACATGCCTTAAAACTGCATGGCACTGGCACAAAAATAGGCATCTAGACCAATGGAACAGAATAGAGGATCCAGAAATAAACCCATGAGGTTATAGCCACCTGATATTTGAAAAAGGTGCCAAAAATATAAGTTGGAGAAAAGATACCCTCTTCAACACATGGTGCTGGGAGAACTGGATATCCTCATGTAGAAAACTGAAACTAGATTCCTTCTTCTCACCTTGTACAAAAATCAGTTCAAAATGGATTAAAGACCTTAATGTAAAACCTGAGACTTTGAAACTGCTAGAGGAAAACATAGGGAAAACACCTCAAGACATAGGATTAGATAAGGACTTTCTGAATAGAACCCTAAAAGTGCAGGAAATAATAGCAAGAATTGACAAATAGGATTGCATGAAATTAAAAAAATTTTTGCACAGCAAAGGACACAATTATCAAGTAAAGAGACATCGTACAGAATGGGAGAAAATCTTTGCCAGCTATATATCAGACAAGGAATTAATATCTAGAATATATGAAGAACTCAAACAATTAAACACCAAAAAAGCAAAGTGTCCAATCAAAAAATGGGCAAGAACTGAAGAGAAGCGTTCCAAAAGGAGAAATACAAACGCCAAACAATCATATGAAAAAAATGTTCAACACCCTTAGCCACCAGGGAAATGTAAATCAAAACTACATTGAGAGACCATCTCACCCCCGTCAGAATGGCTGCCATCAGCAAAAGAAACATCAACAAATTCTGGCAAGGATGCAGGGAAAATGGATCCCTGCTACATTGCTGATGGGAGAGTAGATTGGTATAGTCACTATGGAAATCAGTATGGAGGTTCCTCAAAAAACTAAAACTAGCATTGCAATATGACCTAGCCATACCACTCCTGAGTATATATCTGAAGGAATATAAGTCAGTATACCACAGAGATACCTGCTCACCCATGTTTATTGTGGCATTATTCACAATAGCCAAGATATGGAATCAATTTAGGTGTCCATCAACAAATGAGTGGATAAGGAAATTGTGGTGTATATATAACCATGGAGTTTTATCCAGCCATAAGGAGGACAAAATTATGATGTTTGCTGGAAAATAGATAGAACTAGAGATCATCATTTTAAATTAAATAAGCCAGACCCAGAAAGACACACACCACATGTTTTCTCCCATATGTGGATGTTAGACTTCACTATATATTTGTTATTAAAACATATCGGTCATGAAAAGCTTTAGAAGGGGCCTATGTAGGGAAAAATAATGCATTAAAGAAAAGAGAAAGGGGGCAAGAAAAAAGGGTAATAGAAAAAGAGAAAGGAAATATCACATTATGTTACCCTTACAGCAAAATCAGAGTGTACATATATAGATAAATGCACTCAGAAAAAAGACATGCAAGTAGAGAGGACCATCAATACATAAGAAGGGGATGAGGAGAGGGGTCACGAGAGGGTAAGGGGGAAGTGAAGATGAGCAATGTACAATGAAATGCATGTACGGAAATGTCACAATGAGACCCATTAAGTTGTACATTAAAAATTACTAATAAATTTTTTAAAGCCTTGCATAAGTCAGGATATTATTCACTGATTCTTTCCTTCAGAACTTGTTAGCCCCAGGAAGCTAAAATCATTAGTACTCGGAGGGAAAAATTAAGCCAACATGTAATTGCTTTAAGACTGATCAGCTGACTTTGTCACTTAAAAGCCAATACTGCTCAGACCTTCATAGGAGTCTAAGAGGGCCCACAGTGGGGCACACAGCCGTTCTCTCCTCAGGACACATTAGGCTTCTTGAGGGCACAGCAGCCTGTCATCCTGCACCCTTCGAAGCAGAAGACATGGCATCAGTTCTCCCATGCACATGACTTTCCAGAGGAAAACTGTTTCTGCCTCATTGTCCTCTGCAGTCCCATCAGGAGTGTTTGATAACAGCAGTGAGTGCTAAAATGAGGCGAATAGGCTACAGTTCCTTTTTTGACAGGAAGCAGTGTTCACACTGAGGAGTATTTTAAAACCCTAGACCTGCTCTTGCCCAAGTATAACATAAAGGATTTTGTAAGTTAAGATGTTTTGTTCCTTTGTTAATATGGTCATCTATTCATTGTAGAGTTTCTGATTATTAACATAAGTTAGTGGATTCAACAAGCTTCTCATCAACTGGAAAACTTCAGCTGTTTTTTTTTTTTTTTTTTTCCTTAAACTTTTATTTTACTCTCTTTAAGACAGGGCTACCAGAAGTTTAGCTTTAGAGTCTAAAACATAAAATTCATACTGACTTTGAATTACCTCATAGCTCCTGGCTGCTCTTTGTGTGGACTAGGGATCAGCAACATCAGGAACCCCTGGGAGGTTGTTAGAAGGACAGATTTCAGGGCCCTCCCCCAGACATACTAAGAATCTGCATTTAAGCAAGATGTGATTTGCTGACTAGCTCAAGTCTATTTCCAGCCTTCCAAGCTAGATTTCATCTCACATTTGTCTCCTACTGCTTCCAGTGGGTCTCAACCTCCCAGGTCTTGTGCCTAAAGACGTTTCTATGAGCTTCCTTTTCATGCATCATTTTACTGGTGGTTTATAGTAATGGGAAGCTTATTGGCTTTCTTGATATAAAGCATGGTCTATGTCTGAGTAAAGGAATATTTATTTGCTTGTCTAGCTGCTGACATTAATGTTTTATCTAAAAATTTTATTATTCCAAAAGACAGTAACTGTGTTTATTTCTATCTCTTCTTATTGCGCCTGGGGCAAGCATTGAACCTATGTTTAGGTGATCATGAGATGTCCAGCATTGTGTCATTATTTCTAAGCAATATCTTTTAAGATAAAGCTAAGATTTCTAAGAAGTGATAGGAAACAAGTAGGTAAAATAACCATATTTGCATGATCTTATTGGTAAGAGAACTTACTTCGTCCCCTTGCCAGAACACAATTCCCTTATTAATATATGTAATTGTTTTAAAAATTTCATTAATAATAGACATCATTTACTTTAAAATCTCCCCAAATGTGTGTGGATTTTCATTATTGTTACTTTTGTTCTTGTTTTGGTTTGTTTGTTGCAAATTAAAATTTGTTTGACATCCAGGATACCCTAAGTAGAAACTATGGCTTTCATATTTTTATTAGAAATATTTTGTTTTAGATTAATGTAAATACTTGGGAAAATTAATGTAAAGAGATAAAAGAGGAAAGGATAATCTCAATGTAAGTGATACAACTTCATAAGTGCATGGGAAAAATAGGGAACTATAAATGCATACTAGTTTTACTACATATTAATCAAAAGGTCCCATAAACTGTAAGTTGATGAAAGTATAATCAAAAGTGATGTCATAGTTGCACAATGGAAAAAGAAAATGCTGTACTACTTTGTACCCCACCAACGTTTATCAATAAAGGGAAAAAAGAAAAGAAAAAGACATTGGCGATAAAACAAATTCCTTTCTTCTTACTGAATGTCATTTCAAAATGAACTATAATATATTGTTTGTTAACAAGTCAAAATTACATAGGATAAGATAAACAAAGACTATGAAATGTAATATGGTTCTTTACCAATATTGAAATGAGACTTATGAAGGGAGTGTTCTATAAGCTGCATTTTCTAACTGATTCTTATATTCTAGACATGATAGTTGACTGAAACAACCAAATAAGACCCATCAGGTCCAGGCAGCCAATGATAAACTTCCCTGTAGGGCCTATCTGCTTAGCTCCAGCTGAAGAGCTAGATTCACAGCTGTTTTAAGACAGCCTATGGAATATGCAGACCTAAAGTCAAATCTTACTTTGACCAATTACTATGTAACCTTGAGCAGTCACATTTCATCTTTGAAAAGGAGAAAGTCATGGTTCCCTCCTACAGGGGTGCTGTGAGAATTAAATACAATTATACACACACAGACATACACATATACATTCATTTAGGGCAATATTAACAAGTATTATTGTTAATTTAGGATGTAAGATAATAATGAAGAAGAATTGAGATGGGCAGGTCTACCATACTTTCTCTCTAAAACAGTATTCTTAAGTTGTTTCAGTTAAAGATATTTTTATTGTGACATAATTGAACAGCTAGGTCCACTAAGCCTTGTCCTTTTTGCAGGTAGAAGAGGCAGATGATTGGCTCAGGCATGGGAACCCCTGGGAGAAGGCCCGCCCTGAATTCATGCTGCCTGTGCACTTCTACGGAAGAGTGGAACACACCCATACAGGGGCCAAGTGGATTGACACCCAGGTATTCAGGTGTCCTCATGACTGGCACTTTGTGTAGGATAGTCCTGTGTTTAGTCCATTGAATATGTGGCATACAGAACAATGTGTACATGATACTGAGAAAAGGATGTTGTGCTTTGAATAGTAAAGTATATTTTTATAAATAAATTCCTCTTAATACAGTCCACCCATTTTGAAGAAAAAGGAGCTGACATGAAGAGTAAAGTGATTTTGCCAAGGTCAAGTGACTTACTAAGTGCATTAGTCAGCTGTCATCACTGTGGCAGAAAAACCAACCAAAATAAACTTACGGAGGAAAGAGATTTATTGAGAGCTCACAGTTAGTAGATCAGTCCATAATGGTGGTAGGGCAGATGTGGCAGCAGCAAGAGGCAGGGCCCATGACAGATAACCTTACATCTTCATGAGCAGGAAGCAGACAGAGTGGAACCACAGGTCCAGAATAAAAACTTTCAAAGGCCTGCTTCCAAACACTCCCTTCCCCCAAGTTAGACCTGCCTCCCAAATTCCCACAACTTCCCAGGACAGCACCACCATCTAGGAACCATATGGCATGACCTTTGGGGGACATTTTAGATCCAAATCATAACACCAGAGTCACTTTATAATCAGCTTTACCAGAGATTAATCAGTTCTATAATGCTTAACTCTTGTTTTATATAAGTTGTTGAGGCCAAAATGGAATAAGTTTAAATGCCACTCCTCACCCCACATCCATATCTATACATTTACTTATAACTTCTGCAGAATGATTATTTTAATACTATAATATTTATTCAAAAGATTATCAAAGTTCTTATTCATTGCAATGTCAGAATAATAATGCAAAATGTGTAAAATAAGCGATTTGTGTCAGATCATGTCTCAAGAAGTAATGCTGGTGTCAACTCAAGTGTTTTTACTTTGTGGGCATGGACTTACCCTGCCACTAAATTTGAGTATTGTCCTATCACCGAATGGTGGCACCCGCAATGGTGGCTTGTGCTTTTCTGTATTCATCCTTCCTGATAAATGGCCTCTATTAATACTTTGATGGTCAGAAGGCCAAGTCTTGTTTGAACCCAAAGTCAGTCCTACTTTGTAAAAGACTTCTGATTGATCACAATTTGCTTTAAAAATATCCAGAGATATTAAAATAAGGGTGATATATTGTTAAGATCTCAGTGATCAGAAAAACATTTGATTGGTCTGGGCTGTAATGCTTCATTATTTCATTCATTCATTCATTCATCATAATTCAGCAGACCAAGTTAAAGAAATGTGTGTTTAATTTTCAACCCTACCACTAAGTGTGACCATGGGCAGTCATTTCTCGGTTTCAGCTCTCTCATTTCCAAATAGAGTAGGTCATACCAAATGATACCTAGTACCCTCCAGTTAAATTATCCTCTTATTCTCCTTCCTTAGAGCTTGAATTTACTGAGGCAAAGAATGGAAATGAGTCATTTCTCACACAAACTTTAAATGCTCTGTGAAACACAGTTCGTCTTCCTGTTCTATTTCAATGACTGTCAGAAAGATTGAACTTAATTTTTTAAATTTTTTAAAGCTCATATCTTCAACTCAACTCAGCTAATTATCCCCTGAGTTGGCAGATCACTGTAAGAATCACTAAAATAAATCTTCTTTATGCAACATTAAAAAATATCTAGCATAGCATTTTAAATATCATATGTGATATATCTTCATAAATTTCCTGTTCCATTGATTTTTTTACCCATATTTGAAATCAGATCATGGAGTAACCTACACAGACTTTATCCTAATTGTTATTTTTAAGTGGGTACAGATTTGTATTTGTCACCTTGCTTATACATCATATTTTATTATTATTAGAGCAATAGCTTGATCTGAAAAATGACAGATAACCTTTTTCTAATGCTAGTGCCACTATGTTTCATTCCAGTGTCTCTATATTAGGGCAAGGGGCACATGGTAAGTCAATATAGAAATGCTATAAAGGACCACCAACTGGATGGTCCAGTTAGGGGAGGGATCCCATGACCTCTACTACCACTTCTAGCCCTGGAACCCTCTTGCTTTAAGCCTTATGCAATTTGAGTTGGTGATGGAGCCAGGAATAGGATTCCACTGCAGTCTCCCAGCCATTGTTCAACCTGCATCATCGCACTTGAGAAACAGGGAGCAACTGCTTCTGTTTAATCTCACAGGTGGTCCTGGCTCTCCCTTACGACACCCCAGTGCCTGGGTATATGAATAACACTGTCAACACCATGAGGCTTTGGTCTGCTCGGGCACCAAATGACTTTAACCTGAGAGACTGTGAGTACAACCTAGGCTCTGGTTTCATTGTGCACATGTTTAATCTTTTTGATTGCTAGTTAGAACCAAATTGACCTTGAGAAAAAGCCTTGAGTTTCTGATCTGAACTCTTCAATGGCAAAGCACGCATTTTATGGAAAAATTGAGTAGGACATTTTTAAAGCTGTCCTTCAACCTGGCTCTCCAGTGCTCATATGAAGCCCCATATGAGGTTTATTGAAATCCTTTTGGACTTTTAGGAATTGTAGGAGTCACACATGGCATAACTTTAGTGAGACTGAAGGGCTTGCACCAAAAACAGATGGCTTGGCTGGTTATTGTTTTTCTAACATTCCCCTCAGTTAACGTTGGAGACTACATTCAGGCTGTGCTGGACCGAAACCTGGCAGAGAACATCTCCCGAGTACTCTATCCCAATGACAATGTGAGTGATCCAATGGTAACAGACGCATCTTATTTCACAAGAACCCACTCAATAACTGTAAAATATATATGTAATGATGATTGGGCTGGAATTTAGCTCAGTTGGTGGAGTGCTGTGCTGTGCTCTCGGAGGCCCTCAGTTTGATCCCCAGGACCGCAATAATGGGAGAAGAATGTGGCAATCCATTCCCAAAGCAACCCCCAAAAATCAGCCATTGAAAACTCTATGAGGGTTGTTATGAGTGGGACCCAACTTGATGGTACCTAACAGTAACAGCAATGCTGATTATTTTCATGTGCAGAGTAAGCTCTATGTCTCTTCCTGGAATTGTCTAGATTTCTCCTCACAACTAAGGAAAACAAATTTGTACAATTCATTAAATCAGAATTGATGGTATTTGGCCCTTGATTAGTGACCCCATCACTAATTGGGAAGCTTAGTAGATATATTTCAAAATAGAACCTGGATATAAAAGATGAGGCAAATGATTGGTAAAGCACTGCTTCCTTTCCAGATAGAAACTGCATCTGCAAAGTTAGAAATCCTGGAGGCGCCCTTCTTCCCTCATTGACCAGGCTCTGCCTGGCCTGGAGTCCCCCAATTGAGAGGGGTCATGGTCCTTGGTGCTGACCCATGAACAAATACTTCCTCCTTCTGCCATTTGCTTGTATCTTTAAACTGTTTCTTACAGGTAATTATCCCAAATTTGTTTTAAAAAATAGCTTATTTATTATTTGTTGCCATTGAGTCAGGTTCAACTCACAGCAACCGTATTATGACAGAACAAAATACTTCCTCAACCCTGTGCCACACCCAGCACTATGGCAGTTGTTGTTGTTGTTAGGTGCCATCAAGTCGGTATCTGACTCATAGCGACCCTCTGTACAACAGGGGAAACACTATTGTCAGTGCTTCTCTGCTATTCATAGGGTTTTCAATAGCAGATTGATTTTTGGGAGGGGGTTGCCAGGTCCTTCTCCCAAGCACTATGGCAGTACTTCTCTGCTATTCATAGGATTTTTGATGGCTGATTGTTTCGGGATTGTTTTGGGATTTGGCTGCCAGGTTCTTCTTCCATTTTTTATGGTGCTGAGGATTGAACCCAGGGCCTTAGAGAGTGTACACCAGCACTCTACCACCTGAGCTAAACCCCAGCTTAGTTTAAAAAAAAAAAAAAAAAAAAAAAAAAAAAAAAAAAAAAAAAAAAAAAAGAACATGGAACTGAATCTCTAATGCCTGCTATGGATTCTTAGTTGGTTTAAATGTACATAACTCAAATTTCTGCATGGGCAAAATTGTTTTCATGAATTTATAATGATCTTTTAAAAAATAATCTCTGCCTTACAAAGATAGTGGGAAACAAGGCTCTTGGGGACAAGGACATAAATGGTTCTTAAAACTAGATGTCTACTTGATGTTCAACCATAGTCTCTAAGAAGGGAGGAAGATGGTGTGGATTTGGTACAGCATTTTCAGAAACTTAATGTTATATATTATTTTTCCTTTGGAAAAACATTGTTGACTTTAATATATTTCAGAGAAATCTCTAACCCAAAAGCAAAAGGTAATTCCATTTCATGATCAAAGTAAGAATGCTTCCAAGTCTGGGACCATATTGCCTAGTCAAATGCAGTTCTGCTAAATTCTGTAACCAGAGGGCTTGAAATTCACCCTCCTATCTTCCATAAGGACCAAACCTGACTTTGCTTGGAAACTATCATCTGTAGTAATTGGCAACATGTAGTAAATTACTGTTGTTGTTGTTGTTGTTGTTGTTAGATGCTGTCAAGTGAAGTTTGACTCATAAAGACCCTATGAACAACAGAACAAAACACTCCCCAACACTGTGCCATGCCCAGCACTATTGTCAGTGCTTTTCTGCTATTCATAGCATTTTCAATGGCAGATTGTTTCAGGAGTGGGATACCAGGTCCTTCTCCCATGTACTATGTTAGCAAGGAATAAAAAATTGACTTGAGTGAATGTGCTAAAGTAACTCTCAGGATCATGTTTTGTTTTGTTTTTTAAGAATGACTTGATAGAATTTTCTTTTTTTATTGTGTTTATGAGAACATATTCATTCCCTCTCCTTATCCTGGCCATAGCCCTAGTCCAGACTCCAGTCTCTCTTCCAAGAACCTTGCTCCTATCCTCACTCTGCCACCTAGAGAGATATTTGCACCCCATTTAAACCCAAGAGGCTGCCAATAATGTATAAGAGGTTCAGAGAGTCTTAGGTGTAGTACCTGACTTCTGCTGGGGTAGCCACAGCGCTCTGCTCAGCCCCATGATCTTGTTGACAGTGAAGCCCCAGCTGTGCCTGATGGTTTTCTACCTCCACGGAGTACCTGCGGGAATACTCAGGCCCTCTGGGGTCATCTGACAAATTCCTACTCATCTTTCAGGGCTCAGAATTACTGGATTATCCAGGTTTCCATACTTGTTTTTTAAAAAGTCATTATACTATATGTAAAGTTTTGTTTACAACTCTCTATCTCCTCACTAGTTGAACTTAATAAGGATTATGTTAAATTAATCATTTTATTTCTAGGACCTTAAAATTTTTCTGGATCAATAAATGTTTAAATTCATTACTGATAGATACATAGCTCTCTTTGTTATTATTTTTAAAATAATAATTTCATTGTAATTTTTACAATGATACATGTCATTGTTGTTGGTAGGTACTGTGGAGTCAGTGTCTGACTCATAGCAACCCTATGTGCAATAGGTGAAATAGTATTGTTAGTGCTTCTCTGCTATTCATAGGGTTTTCAATGACTGTTTTTTGGGAGTGGATTGCTGGGTCCTTCTCCCAAGCCTACAGGACCTGGTGTTCCCAGGCAATCTCCCATCCAAGTACTAACCAGGCCAGACCCTGCTTAGCTTCTGAAATCTGACAGGATCGGACACCACAGTGTTATGCTGCAGGCGAAATATGTCACTAGAAAAAAAGTAAACAATATAAAAGGATTAGAAAGTAAAAGAAAAACTCTAATTCTACCACCTATGAATTCCCATTGGTTTTCTATTAATGACTCAATTTTTACTTATCTTTTCCTTTTTATCAAAGTTATATATGTCCATAGTTTAAGGGGAAAAATAATTCTATGAGGCTAGTTATAAAATCACAGTCTCCCATTTCCCACTCCCCAGAAGCAAATATATCTCTTTGCTCTTCATTGACTTTTTTTGTTTGTTTTTGGAACTCACCTCCATATTTCAGAAAAACACGCAGTTATTGCTACTTGGTGATTTTTCCATTTTTCCATTTGTTTATCGACTGCCCGCTATTAAAGATGAGCATAAACCTCACATTCTCACATACACTCCCATCTCTACCACACATAGTATTTCCCTTCCCCAATGCTCTTAACATGAGTCCATTAAAATCTTTACTGGGCTCCTGAATCAGTATTTGGTTTAAGTGAAACTTTGTCTTTCCCTGTCATTCTCAGGGGATGTTCTCTTCTCCTATGTTCTGTTCTCTTCTCCTATCTGAGATCTTTCTCTTTCTGTGTTTGCTCACATTTTGTAGTAGTACATGTGCTTCTGGACTTCCTGGGAAAGGGCAAATGTGAAGCCAATTCTTTAAGAGACTTTGCATATCAAAAAACATCTTTATTCTAAACTCACATTTATAGTTTGCCTGCATAAAGAACACCCAGATTTTTGTTGTTGTTGTTGCTTCCTAGTTTTTATTGTTGCTGAGAAGTCCAATATAGTTCTGGTTAGATTTGTTAAATTAATAATTAACTCTAAAGAAATTAATGTTGGCTGCCTATGTTCTGAAGTTTGGTTGAGAGAGGAAGACTGAGAGTCTCAGCACTGGGGACACAAATGCACTTAACCCCATCTCTCAACATTTTCAATATGAGATGGTGGGTACCCCTGCCTTCAGGTGTACCTGCTGCCCGTCACTCCAGAGACTTATCATCTCCATATATAAATCCAGCTTCTGTCTGAGTTACAAAAGGAAATTGGTCAACTGCAGGAATTGGAGATGAGATCTGAGGCCAACTGTTCCTTAGGCTCACAACTTTTTACCCCATCTTCACCCCTACTTCCAAAGGCGCATGATGCTGCCAGTTCCTGAGCCTGGGGGGTCTCCGATGTACAAATGGAGCTGCTATGTGGCTCTTCTCCGCCACCAGGTCGGGATTTGATTTTTGAGGGTCCTCTGGCTCAATTACCACTCAACCTTCTGCTTTTCACCTTCAAAAAGTAGTTGCTATTGTATCTCCCAATCTCTTTGTCCTTTATCTGAAAACCTTTCTAAAATCTCTTGGCTGTCATTTTAGCAGGTTTTCAGGAAAGAACAAAAACTAAAATGCTTGGACACTCAACCTGCCACCTTTCGCCACATGTCCAGTGAGCCTTGGCCTTAACTTTCCCTAGGCAGGAGACATCAATTACATTTTGGCCACACCTCTAAGGTGAACCCTTTTCATTCAGTCTCTCTGGCTTGCAGTTTTTTGAAGGGAAAGAACTAAGACTGAAGCAGGAGTACTTTGTAGTGGCTGCAACCTTGCAGGATATCATCCGCCGTTTCAAAGCCTCCAAGTTTGGGTCCACAAGCAATGCAGGAACCGTGTTCGATGCCCTTCCAGATCAAGTGAGTATTCTATCTGCGCACACAGATGGGGTCAGTGGTGGGGCCAGGATTGCCCATCGGATTTGCGCCCTCTCTCAGTGCTGAAAAAGCAGAGTTGGCATGGCAGGTGCTTCAAGCATTCCGTAGGAGGTGTGTGCTCTGCTCAGTGCCTTCCTGAGATGTGTGAGAGGACAGGGAAGCCACACACCCAGTCCCAAGCCCATGTTGATGTCTTTCTCCAACCCAGGTGGCCATCCAGCTGAACGACACTCACCCTGCACTTGCCATCCCTGAGCTGATGCGGATTTTTGTGGATATTGAAAAATTGCCCTGGTCCAAGGTCTGGATAGTTGGACTTCTTTTTCTTTTAATGAGCCAGAATATCTGTGATTGAAAGACTGCCCAAAAGCTCCTTTTTCAAAAGAATTTGCTGTGGCTAACTTCTAACAGTGAAAGGTCTGTTTTTCCCTAATGCTAATATGTCTCCATCCTTAGTGCCTCACAGGGAGCAAGACTAAAATATAAGTAAATACCCACCTGGCGAGATGCAGGTCATGAGTCATGTGGAGGATATATTAGGTTAAGCATTTTTGTATCTAAGAAGATTGGAAATTAAGTTCTCTGACCTCTAAATAAAAGCTAAGTGAAAGTGTCCCCATAGCTTTGGAAGTTGGCATTTTAAACATACTTCTGTCGGGTGAGAATGTTACTTAAGTTTTTATTCCTCAACTTTTGTGTATTTAATATTTAGCAAATTAAAGACATGGAAGGAGAACAGATATTTATCAGAATGTTGTCTTGATGTTTATCAGACAGTTTTACAAATAGCTTTTTTCCCCTCTTCCTGTAAAAAAAAAAATTCTTTGTCCTGACCTTTTGGGAAGCTAGTGGAATGGACTGTGTTTGACTGCAGGCAGGCGGGAACTGAGGAGGCGTGGCTCTGTGCAGTGGGGGTGCCCTGAAGGGAAGCGGCTGACCCTCCCCTTCCTGCAGGCGTGGGAGATCACCCAGAAGACTTTTGCCTACACCAATCACACAGTGCTTCCAGAAGCCCTGGAGCGCTGGCCAGTGGAGCTGGTGGAGAAGTTGCTTCCTCGACATTTGCAAATCATTTATGAGATAAATCAGAAGCATTTAGATGTAAGTCCTTTTGAAAGATTTTTACCACTATTGAGAATGAGGTCTTCACATGTCCAGGGTGGTCCCTTCCCAAACCTGAGGCCCACACTCTTTCAATCACTGATAAATCAAAATTACTCAAGCACGAGTGGGGCTCTGTTACACACATCTTGAAAGTGTGAAAATAGAGAGATGGCATCTTCCCAGGGCTAACTCAACCCCCCTCTGTGGGAGTGAAGTTTCATATTCACTCATCAGAGATTTTGCTTGTTATGTAACATCCCAGTATTGCTTTAAACCTGAGTAACCAGCAAGGTCTTTCTCTTCCTTTTGCTAGAGAATCATAGCCTTGTTTCCTAAAGATGTCGACCGTATGAGAAGGATGTCTCTGATAGAAGAGGAAGGAGGCAAGAGGATCAACATGGCCCATCTCTGCATCGTGGGTTGCCACGCTGTGAATGGCGTGGCTAAGATCCACTCAGACATTGTGAAGACGAAAGTGTGAGCCCCAATAACTGTGGCAGCAGGTCTAACCCGGATCCAATAATGGGGTGATGCTAATTAATACAAGGTTGCACATCCAGATGGGGAAAAGCCCAATTAAAATATTTTAAAGTATTTTCTTCTATACAAAGAATTCTTACCTTAAAAAGAAAAGAAAAGAAAAGAAAGTGGAAAAAATGCCTTCCTCTCTGAACCATTCTATTTCTACACTTAGAAGCAAGAAAAAAAAATTCTGCTGAAAAACTTGATATACATGTCAGTGCCAGGAAGTCAGATGGAGGTGACTAGATCTGGGACTTTTCTTATAATTGTTTTGAATTGCAAATGAATTTCTATTTAGAATGACAGCCACATATCTTCCACCAGGCCCTCCCTTCACTTTTATTTAATCTTCAATCTATCACCTTTATCTAATCTTGGCTTCTTGAATGTAACTCTAAACCTCACCCAGCTAGAAGATGGCGGCCTTTGGCAAATTCAGTGATTTGTGTCTTCCATCTCCAGATTCAAGGACTTCAGTGAGATAGAACCAGACAAGTTTCAGAATAAAACCAATGGGATCACCCCAAGGCGCTGGCTCTTACTCTGCAACCCAGGGCTGGCAGAGCTAATAGCAGAGGTAACGGGAAGTGTCCGGAGGAAGGGAGACCTGGCTGGAATGTGGGAAGCAGCAGTGTACTTAGACTTTGCAAATCCAACCTGCAGTGGGGCTGGCTTCACAATGCATGACTTGGGCTCCACGCTGGTATCATTCTCTGCTGTCGCCATCTGGAAATTCTGAATTTTTAACCAGGGGTCCCACTAAGTATTTAGCTGGTCATAGCTAACAGAACTAACGTGACATGCAGATAGAAGATTTCCATTGGTGAAAGAGGATAACAAAACTCAGACAAATAACTAACAGAATCTGGGTTCTTGGTTACTCTTTTAAGTAGATTTCACATTTTTAACATTTTCATACCACTGAGACTACACTTTAAAAGACTAGCAAAAGTGTTCTTCCCACATAGAATTTCTAGCTCTTCTATGATTGAACTCATTCTGTTCATTGTGTGGTATGGGAACTGTACTGTTATAGGATAGAGACCCACTCACCGCATACTGACAGAAACTGTTCCTTTGGGCTTGACTACTGTCCCTGAATTAAAGTCACCTCTTCATTTAAATTGAAAGAAAATTGGGGAAGACTACGTGAAAGACCTGAGCCAGCTGACAAAACTGCATAGCTTCTTGAACGATGATATCTTCCTCCGGGAAATAGCCAACGTGAAGCAGGTGAGGCTGTTGGGCCTGGTTCCCCTCCCCCATGCTGGCTTTGAGAGTGTCTTCTGGTTTTTAAAAACAGACCACTCAAAGCATCTATATCAGAAGGGCTCTAGCCCTGCGCACTGTCTCCATAGGAAAATAAGCTGAAGTTTTCCCAGTTCCTGGAGAAGGAATACAAAGTAAAGATCAACCCATCCTCCATGTTTGATGTCCACGTGAAGCGGATTCACGAGTACAAGCGGCAGCTCTTGAACTGCCTGCATGTGATTACCATGTATAACCGTGAGTTGCCCTGGGGCCACCAAGGAGCCCCCACGGAGGTGGAAGCAGCAGTCTTGCTGTAGGTTTTGCCACCCATGCCAGGAGCTTTCTCCCATTCCATCCAATTCTCCCTCTTTTTCAGGCATTAAGAAAGATCCTAAGAAGTTATTCGTGCCGAGGACAGTTATAATTGGTGGCAAAGTAAGTTGACTGTATTCCATGAGGACTTGCGGGCTCTAGGCTCTTGTCATTTCTCCACCTCATCAATGGCGTCTTCTGTCAACATACTTGCCGTTCTTCCCCAAGGCTGCCCCCGGATATCACATGGCCAAAATGATCATAAAGCTGATCACCTCAGTGGCAGAGGTGGTGAACAATGACCCTATGATTGGCAGTAAGTTGAAAGTCATCTTCTTGGAGAACTACCGAGTGTCTCTTGCTGAAAAAGGTACTGTCCTGTTGCAAACCTTGCAGAGGGCCAGAGAAAATTTTAGTGATGGCATGGGATGGGAAATATAGTAGCTGACCTCAGGGAGTTAGTAATTAGGATAAAACATGTCATTTTTAGGCAAAATAAGGCAGGAGCTTTTACAATAACCCAGGTGACAATGAGATTAATGTCCCTAGAGTTAGCATCACAGGATTACGTTTTTAAATGTGTTTTCCTCCTAGCTGGAGAAAGCTGGTGTGGGTGGAGCTTGCTCTGAGGTGTTGACATGGTGCAGACAATACTCAATAAAAGGGAAGAAAGGTCTTCAGTTCCCAGTCCTGGTCTGGTGAGAGAAAACACGTTCCCCAAGCCTCAGATAACCCTTGGTCACTGCATAGGACAAAGGGCTGTCACTTGTTCATGTTGCAACAGGGAAGAGGGCAGACATCAGGCTGTCAAAGCATGAGGCTTGGGTGTGCCTCACATGGGCACTTTGGAAGCAAATGTAGAGATCCTACATGGGGATAGGCTGGCGGGAAGCCAATGTCCCTTTCTTTACCACTGGGACTTTTGCTTATTTGCATCACATTCTGGCAAAGCATCGTCCACATACAAATGCTAACTATGTACCTACTTCCCAAATTGAACATAGAAAAAGAACTTTCTCTTTTGTGGTGTCTCTAAGACCTTTGAGGTTAGTATTTAAGAGCTCTCTGCATAAAGAGAAAAAAGCCAGGTTCCTAGGGATGCAAATAAATATAAATCTAATCCGCAAATACTCTCAGAGTAAATTAGAGAATTGGTCCTGACCTTTGTAGACAGGGGACTTGGAGGCTCAGGCAGCTCTAATTTATGTGTAAATCAGCTTGAGAAGGCACAGCTAGATGTCTGGCCCCAGGCGCACCTTAATTGCATGCGGCTTATTTTCCTGCAGCGAAAGTGGAAGAAAAGCTGTGGGAGGTAAAAGAAGTGCTGCAGGCCAATCTCCTCCATCCACAAAAAAGGAATCAGGAAAGACCTCTGAATTTTATGAGCTAAGAAAGAGAAGTTGCAATATATTTTATAAAGCAAAAGAAATAAAACTATAACAAAAAATTGGAAATAAAAGGGAGAAAAGAAATGTAGTGTCAATGTTTATGGCTCAGAGTCAATAGACACTTGTTAAAGTTTATAGACCAAGAAAGCATAGTATAAACATAGAGTTATATAGCATATCACAAATGGGTAAAGTGGTTGCTTGTGTGAAGGAGAAAGATTGCATTCTTTCCTTCTGTACCTTTTGAATGTTTATTTTGATATACATGTATTGTCACAACAGGCCACCTAGATAAATGCTCAGACACAAAACGAGAATATCTAGAAGGACAGAATCACTAATATTAATTTGTCTTTCTTGCAGTCATTCCAGCCACTGATCTGTCGGAGCAGATTTCCACTGCAGGCACAGAAGCCTCAGGAACAGGAAATATGAAGTTCATGCTGAATGGGGCCCTGACCATTGGTACCATGGATGGGGCCAATGTGGAAATGGCAGAGGAAGCTGGAGAAGAGAACTTATTCATCTTTGGCATGAGGGTAGATGATGTGGCTGCTTTGGACAAGAAAGGGTGAGAGAGCAGCTCCTCTTAGTTGAGCAGGTGACCCCCAGTAGGGAACATGATCTCAGAGGGCTTCCCGCCCACACAGGTATCCCGTTGAGGCTGGGTCAAATGAGATGGAGCAGCAGAACATCTCCAATAAGGAGTCAGAGGAGCCTCCTGGCCAAATTGTTGTTGTTAGGTGCTGTTGAGTCAATGTCTGACTCATAGCGACCCTATGTACAACAGGCAAAACAGTATTGTTAGTGCTTCCCTGCTATTCATAGGGTTTTCAGTGGCTGATTTTTTGTTGGGAGAGTGGGTTGCCAGGTCCTTCTCCCAAGCCTATAGCACTTGGGGCTCCCAGGCAGTCTCCCATCTAAGTACTAACCGGGCCTGATTCTGCTTAGCTTCTGAGATCTGACAGATCGGACACCACAGTGATATGGGTGCAGGCTGGCCACAGATTAGTCTTAGTAAACCCAGCAAGTAAAAATAAAAGTTGCTTAGGCACAGGTACATGGGGGAGTTGCAGCCTCAATGAGTTATTCAGTTCTCTGTATCTGCTTTTGATCAAAAAATGAACGAGTATCTCACTGAAATTTGCCTATAATTTAAACCACTACCTAGTCCTCCTTATTTAAGACCAAAATGTGGTAGAGAATAGATATGAATGTACAGAAGCACTCAGGAACATTTGTCTTCACTTAATATCTAGATAGCTTTATTAACCTGAGTTAAAGCAAAAAATAAAAGGTAATTCCCAAGTCTGGCTCAGTGGTAGAGTGTTAGCCTAGCATGCATGGGGCCCTGGGTTTAAATCTTCAGCACAGAGAGGGGGAGAGAATGTGTAATAGCCACAGGCTGTCTAGGGATTACAAAATTTGAAGGGTGCCAAATTACTTCCTGATCCCAGAAGGAAATTCCATTCAATAGCAACAAATTTTGAAAATCTGTGGGCCCAAAAAGCAACTAGTCTTCTGAATACAATACTTGTTTATAGACACAAAGTCTGTTCTGAAATGGATCTTGCTGCTCTACCAGGTTGTGGCATATTGCTCTGTGCTTAGAATTTTTATTATCTGCTATTCTTGTTATCTTTGGTTGCAAGGAATGAATCCAATTTAGAGAGAAAAAAAGAAACACTTTAGGATCTAGTAAAAAAAAAAAAAGTTACTTGAACCATGTTGAAACCTATAACACCTTCTATAAATGTTGTATTGCTGAATGCATTTTTGTAGCTAATGCAGTGTCTAGTGTGTTGCTAATCATACACACGAACATAGCCTTTTTTATCATCACCCATTCTCACCTATCTCACAGGTACGAAGCAAAAGAATATTATGAGGCTCTTCCAGAGCTGAAGCTAGTCATTGATCAAATTGACAAAGGCTTCTTTTCTCCCAAGCAACCTGACCTCTTCAAAGACATCATCAACATGCTATTTTATCATGATAGGTGAGTTCCAATAAGATGGTTCGATTTGAGATGTAAAAAGGGGACAAGAACACTTTGAACCAACTACAACCCACTTATGCAGATTAGCATAGCTCTGTGATCCAATCAACTAACCTAAGCTTAGAGAAGATAATTAGCATCTACCAACAGTTCCAGTAAGGTTTAAGAAAAAGGTCCTCAAATCTGGTGTTCTTTTCCTGTTCTCACTGCTATCCTCAACTCTGAAATGTATCCATATGATGACATTTTTACATGTGGGAAGAACCATATAAAGGCCGAGGGCTCGTGAACATTCTTGTGAAGAGAAATATGAGTTTGATAAACCAGCCATGCCTGACATTAAGCATAAGAGAATTTTAAGTAGAATCTTAGCTTGCATCTGTTAATGAAGCTTTTTGTTGTTTTGTTTTTTCCCTTTCAACCACAAAAAAAAAAAACAGGTTTAAAGTCCTTGCAGATTATGAAGCCTATGTTAAATGTCAAGAAAAAGTCAGTAAGCTGTACATGGTAAGTAAATTATGGAGATTTGTAAAGGAATGGAGTTTACTGTGGTAAATTTTTGTTTCTTTTTATCAAATCTAAATAGTAGGACCCTACTGACCAATCAAAAATAGGGGAGCTGGAGGTATGGCTCAGTGATATTACAAGGCCCTGTGTTTGATCCTTGGTACCTCAAAATGAGAAGAAGGAAGAGAAAGAGAAGAACTAATAGTAATGGGGCAACTGTCTAGGTTATTCAGCTCAAAACCTGACTTTTTCCAAGTTTAGGCAGAGGTTGGGATTTTAGATTTCAGTAGCAACTTAAAAATTTTGAAAACCCAAGTAAAAAATCACAAATGAACCAGACTCTATAATGCACACCTATAATCACAGGGGCTCAGGAGGATGAGGCAGGAGGATTATGAGTTCAAGGCCAGAGGCAGCTTATGTAACTTAATGAAGCCCTGTCTCAAAATATAAAGTGAAATAGGGGCCAGGGGGGCAGCTCAGCAGTAGAGCACTTGCCTAGCATATATAAGACCCTGGGTTGAACTTCTAAGTACTGAAAAAAAAATCACAAATGATTCATTATTTATTGAGCACCTATATGTTTTGTAGGAGGCACATCCTGAAAACTTAAGATACACAGCCCCAGAGAGGCATCGGGGCCTTCTTCAAGCAGCCTCGTGCAGCCTGCTGTAACACTGGGTTCTTAACGAGAGGTGCACATCACAGTCATCAAGGAGCTATTTCAGAGTACAAATGCCACTGTCCCCTGACCCACTAGTGTGCAGATCCTCTATCATTTGAAAAACCTGCCAAGATTATTCTAAGACTGAGCCTTAGTTTATTTGAAAATTACAAAACAAGTACCTCTCTAGCAGTGGGACTATATGACTAGAATATAAATATACGGAAACTAGAGAGGTTTTATGTTTGATTTAAAAAAAAAGGAACACAACAAAACAAAAAGACTAAAACGTACTGAAAGAAAAAGAAAATGATTAGAGCCATGCGAATGAGCCTTCACATGCAAAATTATACATCTTTGTCAAATGGCCCCCCAGGTGTATTTTGTAAAGATGTGGAAGGTTGATCAGCTCTGATAGGAGAGACTTATAGTCAATTGCAGGTATTGTAGAGGAATGGATGTGAGAGAGCCTAGCTCTGTGCCAAGACTCCAGGGAGGGCTTTGCTAGCATTGCTTTCCATTCCTTTCCCAAGGCAGGTGACAAGTGAGTTCCTGTAGTCAACCTGGATGTCCCACTGAGGTTTTTAAATAGGATCATTTGAAGGCCTTTGCTGCTTTCCAGCCCTTATCTTCTGATTTGAATCAAACTAATCCCCTATCAGTGTATAGATCAGAGCAAGTTCAAGTTCATGGCTGTGAGCAAGTAGGGCACTGGTGAAGCTAAGCTAAGTAACCCACAACATGCTTCCTGAACACTGGAGAGTATAGCCGCATGCAGCCCCAAAAACTCAAAGATAAAGGAAAGATAATGGCCACCTCAGGACATAGAAAATATACAGAGCAGGAAAGGAAAATATGAACATAGGCAAGGACAAATGCAAATGTCAGCTTAATTCAGTGAATCTCCTCTTTTAAAATTATGGCCCAAATCCAAAAGATGCCCATCTAGAAGACCAGCATTTAATTCAGTCTCATTTATTTATTAGGGTAAAATAAAATTTTTCTACTCTAAACAATAATTGTATTGTTGAGGCTTAGTAAACACAACCTGCATACCTGGGAAGTCTACTCATTATCCATTTCAACAGTCGAAGAAAGGAGGGAGGGGAAGCTTTTATTCCCAACTCCTTACAGTAAGTTTCCAAAGTCTGAATGAACTGATTTCATACTCTGCAGTGCCTAAAGGTATGATGGTAGTTTTAGTCTATCTTTTAAGAGCTTATAATGCGTCATTAATAACTTTGAATAACTTCCAATAAGCTTTCAGAGTTCTCTACAAAATTGTGAGGCTATATGTTAAATGTCTTTTATATTATTTTATACAAAATTAGGACACTTTGACTTATTTTGATTAAGGATAAAGCTTTAAATCACCCAGTTTTGAAATCCTAATGGAGTATTTTGGACTCAGTATAAACCATCAGGGGCACATACCTTCAGAAATAACAAGAAAAGCTAATAGGTCAACAAACCCTTTCATTGCACTGTTTGCCTGCATTATAGTTAATATTCTAGGGCAGTGATCTTCAAACTTTATGTGCCTCAGATTAATCTCTTGACATGGCATCTTGCAGACAATGAATGTTAGTCTCTTCTTTCCCCATACTTTAAAGGAAGATATCTTCCCTCGTAATAAAGCATGGGAAATATGGCTCACATCTTGAAACACTGTAATCATGGCAAGAATTACCAATTAGAGCATTTACATCCATGGTTTCTCCTAAAGTGAAAAATACTTTGTTTTCACTCCTAAGAGAAATAATACAAGAAAAGCACAGTCTACCCTACCTATCTGTCCTCTGTGGAGCAAATGTATTTATAACTCAGTACAGTTCACTCCTGTCATTTCCCCACACCCACAAGTGTGCGTAACCTGATGTTTGTGAAACAGCTTGCTGGCCACTCAAGCCCTGGGTTATCTATGCTTGTATTATTTACAGAATCAAAAAGCTTGGAACACTATGGTCCTCAAAAACATAGCTGCCTCGGGGAAATTCTCCAGCGACCGGACAATTAAAGAATACGCCCGGGACATATGGAACATGGAGCCTTCGGATCTAAAGATTTCCCTATCCAATGAATCTAGCAATGGGGTGAGCAAACCCAATAGGAATTGAATTGTAAAATGTTCCTAGGGAAAAAGAAAAAGAGTTCTCTATTGACTTTGAGCCTTTTTACAATGTTCATTCAGTTTGTTTTATTTTGTTAGCTAATAATTAGTTAAGTATCTCGGGGAATGGGAAGGAAAAAGTATGTGACTGCATTTAAAGCTAACAATAAAGTATCAATTTCCAAGAGGTACATGAGTGCCAAAACATTACTTTATAGCAAATTAGTACCCTGCTAGAACTTTCCCCAAAACTAATCAGAAAGCTAGAAAACTGCTTGAAACTTTTTAATGCCATTTAAATGAACTAATCTAAAATATTAATTCTTTAACATATTAAAGTACCAGCTGGGCGTGGTGGTGCACGCCTGTAATCCCAGCGGCTTGGAAGGCAGAGGCAGGAGGATTGCAAGTTCAAGACCAGATGCAGTCTGCATAACTTAGTGCGACCCTGTCTCAAAAAGTAAAAAAAAATGGGCTGGGGCACACAGCTCAGTGGTCCAGCACTTGCAAAGCATGCAGGCGCGAGACCCTGGGTTCAACCCCCAGTACCAAAAAAATAAAAAACATATTGAAGTACCTTTCTTACGCTGCTGTCTGTCCAAACTGAAGAAGACTGTCTAAATCCATAGAAGCTACTATAACAAAATATCATAATCTGGATAATTTACAAACAACAGAAGTTCATCGCCACTGGTTTGGGAAATAAGAAGTCCAAGATCAAGAGGCTGGCAGATTTGGTGTCTGGCAAGGGCCACATTCTGTTTCACAAATGGGGCCTTCTCATTGTGTCCTCACATGGTGGAAGAGGCAAAGAGCTCCTTTTGGCCTATTTTATAAGGGCACTAATCCCATTCATGAGAGCTGAACTCTCACAACCCAGTCACTTCCAAATACCATCCCACTGATGAGTCAGTCTCAATATGAGGGCAGACACAGACATTCACATCATAGCAACCAACTCATTCACACATAACGAACATCACAAAATGTTAGATGACTATATGTTTTTATATAGGATCCAAATTTTACCAAATCCTGATTCTCCACAGGGAAGTTTTAGCATGTTTCCTAGAATGGATTATGGTGAATTAATTAGAACATTCCATACTACCCAGTATCCAGGCTTTCCTTATTAAAATGATGAGCATCAATGGTTTCAGCTCATCCAAGCAGGCTGCTACGATTTTGCATACAGAAAATAAATGTCACGGTGCCAGGCGCGGTGGCACACACCTATAATGCCAGCAGCCTGGGAGGCGGAGACAGGAGGATCACAAGTTTGAGACCAGAGGCAGTCTGTGTAACTTAGTGAGACTGTCTCAAAAAGTAAAAAAAAAAAAAAAAAAAAAAAAAAGAAAGAAAGAGAAAGAAAAGAAACAGAAAATAAATGTCACAGATGGTGTTTGGACCAGGTCGTCGCCGAAGATTTCTGCTGTTCTCAAACCTCATGCCCACTGCTTGCTCAGGAAATCTCTGCAGAAAAAGGACCTAGATCAGGTCATCCTTTCCCTCCTCATGGTCTAAGTAAGCTGAAGCAGCCCAAATGCTTTCACAAGAAAATAATCACCTTTAGCCAAGCAGTTCTTACCTCACCGTGCTTAGCAGTGTAGGGCTTTTACAAAGAAAGTTGTGTTGGAAGCCAGGAGGAAAGATAACCATCTTTACCCTCTCTTTGTTCCTGTAGGCATTGTGTGCAATTTCATAGAGCTACAAGAGATGGAAAGACAGAGAGTCAAAGGCCAACAATTCAAAGTCACAGGTTTCCTAGTACAATTTTCCTAAAAGGGTACAGAAGCAACCAGCTTGGGGAGTTTGTCTCACCAAGTCAGAAACATGGACACCCTCCATGTCTCTACAGCTGCTTTTACAGCTAAAGACCAGAATGCTGCATGGCTAATATAGAGTACTGATAAAACCTCATCCTTCCTCTGCCCATACATAGCTGCAAAGTGACAAGGAATTGCTATGGACCTCCTCAGGTAGAGGTTTTTTGAAGGAGCACCCTGCATCCCCATTTGTAGAGCCACCACAACCGAGGGAACATGGAGGTCCCTGCAGAAGCCTGGGGTCTTCTCTCCTCCTGGAGAGCCACAGACCCCAGGTGAGGGCCAACCTCCTCTCACACACTCCTTTGAGCCAGGCAGCCAAGGACACTGATGCTCTTTCTGTAAATCAGGCAAGATGGCTATTTAGGGACACAGAAAATCCCCTCTAATGTCAGAGACCTTCCCTTAAGGTCTAATCAAAGTCGGCTGGATGAAGAAATGGCAGAACAAGTAGAGTATGTTTCTGCCTGCACTGAGCTCTTAGTTTACCTGTTTTCCACACTCCAAAGACACTGTCCTGTCATCTTCTCCATGTAAGATGAGAAGAGGAGAAGACAGGAACTTCACACTAGGAACAAGCGAGAGAAAAGCATTTGGTTCAAGAATGGTACATTGAGATCTCTCTTTTTCAAGGTGACAGCTTTAACAAGACATGAAGTTTGCCCCAAACACAAGACAGTTCTTTCCTTCCTGCCAAGGAAGAGCAGCTTCATGTATTAAAAAAATTCATACAGTAACTGTTTTTTCATCCAGGCAGGTTTCTCTCTACTCTATTTTCTCATACAATTTAGTTGAGTACATAATTAATTTCATTTACTTCTATGTGATATTTGGAAATACTGAAGAAGAAACACACTGAAACATTGATTTCTTTGCTTTAGAAAACTTTGTCTTTTCCCTTACTCTACCTCATTTTGTAATACCTGAAATATTTTAGTTAAAAGCCTATAAATCAAAATAACTCAAAACTCCAAAATAAGAACAACTACCACAGAACCAAAGGGTCCTCATTGTAGTAATTTATTTAATATTCCCCATAAATGTTGAGGATGGACATGCAATTAGCAGGTTTGATTTGCTTCCTGTTCAGTCTCCTAGATTGGTAATTCAAATGGACTATGGTGTGCAGAATGACTTGTCTCCCCCACTCTGAGGACTTCTGAAGTACTTCCCTATCCATCCAAATCCTAATACTCATCCATCCCTGTACAATGACTCAACTCCTGAGAATACTGAATTTCCACAGATGGGTTGAAACAGAAAAAAGTATTGGCAACTGCCTATCTGGAAGCCTTCTTAAATTCTCCACTTGTGAGGGGGTAATTTGTCAAATTCTAGTCCATTGGCCGCTGCTGTCAGGTTAGTAAGTTCATTGTCAAATGGCTACGAGTTACATGGGGAATAAGACCTAGAAGTCAGGGATCTCCTAGGAATGTTTGACTAAATCCTAAAGGGCTTTTAAAAGGTCTCCATGAGCTATAAATACATCTTTTTTTATTTTTATTTTTATTTATTTATTTATTTTTGCGGTACTGGGGGTTGACTGAACCCAGGGCCTCGCGCTTCCATGCTCTGCAAGTGCTGGACCACTGAGCTGCACCCCCAACCCTTTTTTTTTTTTTTTTTTTGAGACAGGGTCTCGCCAAATTACACAGACTGCCTCTGGTCTAGAACTTGCGATCCTTCTGCCTCTGTCTCCCAAGCTGCTGGGATTACAGGCATGTGCCACTGCGCCCGGCTCCCACCTTTTTTTATTATGACTTCAGAGAGAGTGCTGAATCAGTGAAGACACTGAATCAGACATAAGGAAAATAGCAAATATTGACATTTATAGAAACCATACCCCAAATACCAATGCCCATCTAAGAATGTTAGAATGATATTCTGAGAAAAATAAGAACAATATTCAGATTTATTATCCGATAAGTCATGTGATGGTTGTCCCTTGGAATCCTATACAGTAATAGTGGATACTTTTTTCATCATTAGCTTACTTTTCATCATTAGGAAAGACTATTCTGTCTTCTCTCAGGGAATCCATAAGTGTGCGTAAACAAACTGGAAGCTTCTGGCAAATCTATTTAAAAAAAAAAAAAGCCAACCTTTAATACATGTCTCATAGCTGTCTATCCTGCACTTTTGCGTGGTCTCACAGCAAATGATTTGTAGTCTCTCACCATAAGCCATAGTAACATAGGCACCAGTGACTTTCTAAACATCAGAAACTTAAAAAAAAAAAAAAAACTGGATTTAAAAGTCATTCATGTTATTGTAGGAAGTTTGGAAAAAAGCAAAGAAAAAGTTCGCATACTTGTACATCATAGATAATCACTGATAACATTTGGCTTTAGCTTCCTATCTTGTTTTTTTTTTTTAATACAAATGGCACCACAGACTTATCCCTCCCTGCTCATAAAGGAGTAGTGGTATATAAAATCTAAAATTTGCTCCTAACATAAACATACTTAGCTAGTTTAGTTGGGGAACAATATTCTGATTAGCGAAAAACTCTGGTGAAAGTCTTTAATATAAAGATAATTGCTTTGAGAGGATTGGACCATTATAATGGTTGACTATGATTTCATATTGTTGTTGTTAGGTGCTGTGGAGTCAGTGTCCAACTCATAGTGACCCTACAAACAATAGATGAAACACTATTGTTTAGTGCTTCTCTGCTATTCATAGGGTTTTCAATGGCTAATTGTGTTTTGGGAGTGGGTTACCAGCTCCTTCTCCCAAACATATAGCACCTGCTGTTCCCAGCTAGTCTCCCATCCAAGTAGTAATCAGTCTCTAAGCCTTATTTTCCCTCATCTCTGAGTAGAAGCAACAATGCCACCCTCACAGAGCTTCTGGGAGCATACAAAGGATAACTCAAGGGAAAGACTTCTAATGGAAGCCCGGTAGTGACTCAGGGGTTTTGTAACACGGCTGCCCCATTCCTGCCAGGAGGTGGGTCTTGGCTCACATTCCCTGCTCCTCAGTTTCCTAATTGCCTTCTCTCATCTTCAAAAAAAGAGCTTAGATCCCGTTCTTTCTGTAAGGTCTTCATGGGCACACCTGCACACAAAACTGCTCTCTTCCCAGTTCTCTTTACCCTGAGATTAGTGTTCCAGGTCCTCTCATAATGTTTACCTTAGTCTACTTTGTAATAGAAAAATGAGAGAAGGGAATAGGCGTCCGTTGAGAGCCTGCTGGCAGCTGGTGACTTTACATGCACTATCGCGCTTAATTTACTCTTTACCCTTTCCAACAATCCCGTGCATTACACATAACCAACCACATTTTTTTTTCAGTACTTGGCAGGGGGTGAACTTAGGGCCTCACACATACTTTGCAAGTGCCCTGCATTGGGCTGCACCCCAAGCCCTCTTTTTATTTTTTTGAGTCAGGGTCTCACAGTTACACAGGCTGCCTCTTGCCTTAAACTTGCTATTCCCCTGCCTCCTCCTCCCAAGTTGCTGGTATTACAGATGTGCACCATCACAACTCATAAACCACATTATTTTTTAAAATGTGAAAATTCAAAGGGAAACAGTTTACCGAGATCATACAAGGTTGGTGGCAGAAGCTGGGTTTAAACTCAGACCTGGCTCCACAGCCCATGCTCATTATTACTCATACCATCCTAGTAACAAAACTGATTCCAAAGTGAAATCTGTCATTACTTTGTGGTTGCCATTTATGTCTTCTGTCTCCAACTAATCGGAGAGCTTCTTGCAGCTGAGGACCCCTGCCTGTTAATACTTCCTTGTGTCGGCTGGCACAGTGGGGCACGCCTGTAATCCCAGAGACTGGGGAGGTGGAGGCAGGAAGATCACAAGTTTGAGACCAGAGTCAGCCTGTGTAACTTAACGAGACCCTGACTCAAAATAAAAACAATAAAAATGGGCCAGGGTGCAACCCAGTGGTAGAGCACTTACAAAGGCCCTGGTTTCAACCCACAAGTACTGGGGGAGGGGCAGAAACCTTTCCATGGGTCTCACACCCCTTACAAACTCTTATTCAACAGCCATGAGCAGATTGCAATATCCCAGGAACTGCTGGCACCCTTCAAATGCTCACTGTGTGCACGACTATAGATGTTTTTCATATGTTTACTAATTTATTTAATTATCACAGCAATCTTAAATAAACTACTCTTGCCCCAGATCACAGATGAGGCCACTAAGGCACTAAAAGCGTAAATTACCCTAAGGTTACCCAGCTGCTGAGTTATGACTCTAACCTTATCAAACCTGGGCATTCTGAGGATACAGCTGAGTTTCTTAAAGGCTGCACAGTACCCAACACTTGTAGATTATAGAATTATTAAACTATAGATGGGCCTTGATTTACAATGATTCTACTTAAGATTTTTCAACTTTACCATGATGCGGAAGCGATTATTGAGTAGGAAATACAAGTACTTTGAATTTTGATCTTTCCCTGGGCTAGTAATATGCTGTATGATACTTGCCTGAGATGCTGGGCAGAGGCAAGGAGCAACACCTCTCTGTCAGCCCCGTGATCACAAAGGGAACAACTGAGACTCTACAGTGTACTGTACTGCTAAGCTCCTAGGTCAGTAGATTTGGTGTATTAAATGTGTATTTGATATACGATACTTTCAGCTTATGGTGAGTTTATCAGGATATAATCAGGGTATGAGTCAACAATCATCTGTGAATTTAATGAAATTTTCGGTTGAATTAAACTTTTAAAATTGGGAGAAGCCAGGTGCAGTGGCATGCACCTATAGTCCCAGCTACTCAGGAGGCTGAGGTAGGAGGATCGCTTGAGTCCAGGAGTTCTGGGCTGTAGTGCACTATGCCAGTCCGGTGTCTGCACTAAGTTCAGCATCAATATGGTGACCTCCCAGGAGCAGGGGACCACCAGGTTGCATAAGGAGGGGTGAACCAACCCAGGTCGGAAACAGAGCAGGTCAAAACTCCCTTGCTGATCAGTAGTGGGACAGCACCTGTGAATAGCCACTACACTCCAGCCTGGGCAACGTAGCAAGACCCTGTCTCAAAAAAGGGAAGGGGGCAGATTTTCCCCTTCTAATGATACAGAAACTGTTACAAACTAAACCTTTTGCTAAAGACAATTAGCAAAACTGGACAAAATTTTAAAAACCAAAAAAAAAAAAAAAACCCTCTTGAAAGTATTAGAGACTGACCAAGGCAGTAATGCCTTAAGAGGGCTAGATGCTGGAGAGAAGGGAAGACCAGAGAAATGACCTTAACACTCAACACCATTGTTCCCCTTTGGAACTCTAAAGAAAGCCAACTCTAAAGAAAGCAAGAAAGTAGAGGCAAAAGAACACAAAACAGATACATAAATAGAAAAAAAATATATATAGTAAGGGAGTCAATTTGAACCTAAATATAGTGTAATTACATTAAAAGTGAGTAGGCTAAATACTACAATTAATAGACAAAGTCTATCACACCTAAAAAGAAATCAGACTCTCACTATATGGTGAATCAAGGCTCACCTTTAACAAGGGGTAGTTGATAGTTGCAACCCATATGTTGGTAAATGGAGCTTCCAAGACAATGGCATCAACTGGGCAACCTTGAAAATAATAAAATAAAATAGAAGGAATTAGTAACTTGCCAACTCAAATACAATTTTCTCTAAATAAGGGGTCCTCAAGACATTGTGCATGAACTACATCAAAATCATAAGTTTATTAACAATGCAAACTTCTATACCCCACATCATACTTACAAGTCACATAGTCTTGGGGTAAGGACTGAGAATGTACATCCTTAACAAGTCACCCCCTCCCATGATGTCTATGTACATGAAAGTTAAAACTACTACCTTCTAAGAACACAAGATTTTCAGGGCTTGGCTATTTATGAAATCCAAGTACTAAGTGAGAAAGAGTGTTCTGCAGTCCATTGTAAAGAATGTGCCAGAGGCTAAGTAGGTTGTTTGGTCAATACTCCCCCTGGGAACAATTAGAAAATACATGTGAGAGGAGGATATGTATATGCATATATGTGTATGTATATATGTGTGTATATGCATATGTATATGTGCATATGATATTTGAAGGCATATGAGTTACTGGTCAGTGAGAATTTTCACAGCTAATAACAAGTGAGAAGAGTCCTGAGAGTTGAGCTGCCTTTCCCCTTAAAGCAATTGAAATTCTGAATGCAACAGTGGTGGTTGGCAGGATTAGAAACTAAACAACTTTTGGTATTCTCATAGAACCAAAAGGACAAAAAATAGAGTTCACAACCTGACAATGGGGAGGACCCTAGAACATTTCTCAGGATTTTGGTTATGGCCTCAAAGGACTACATTGTCATAATATACTAGAAATAAACCAGCTCTCATAAAGACTGAACGCCAGCTTCAAATCAGCTCAATCTCTGATTGGATTAAAGTGACCTATCCTTACCATAACAGGCTTCCAGGAGGAAAATAAGTTATTTCTGGAACAAAATAACATCACCCCAAGACTTAAATGATCTCCATGATCTTCCATAAACAATTGTTAACACTTAATCAAAAATAACTAGACATACAAAAATAAAGCAAAACGGACTAGGAATGTAGCTCAGTGGGAGCTCTGGGTTAGATCCCCTGCACTGTCCCCCCAACCACCAAAAAGAAAAGAAAAAGAAAAAGAAAAATTTTAAAGTAAATTGGTTTTAGAAATTTTTAATTGCAGAGCATTAGGATAATGAACATTTTTATTTTTCCAATA
>VMDO01002793.1:78732-158555 GCA_007922755.1 Pedetes capensis | reverse complement strand
GCTAATGTGCTTTCAAGCATTTCTCAACAAACAAATGCTCACCCTTCTGGAGAATTGTTTTTGTAGAACTGTAGTCATTCCATACTTACTGTTTAGTAAGTTGCTGTTCTCAGCAATATTTACAGGTGCTTCTTCATCACCCAAAGCAACCAAATAAAACACAGCGTCTCTAATTGGCTTATATTCTTGTCTTTACAAACTTGCCTTCCACTGATAAGGTCTTTTTAAAGTACTACTCTTTTTTTTCAATTATGCTTAGTTTACATCTCCTAGTCTATGCATGGGCTGGGATTTAGCTCAGTTGGTAGAGTGCTGCACTGCAGTCTCTGAGGTCCCGAGTTCAATTCCTAGCACCGCAAAAATGGGAGAAGGGCCTGGCAATCCACTTCCAAGGCAATCCCGAAACAGCCATTGAAAACTCCGTGAGGGTCGCTATGAGTCGGACACCGACTCCATGGCACCTAACAACAACAACAACAAGTCTATGCATGCCTGCAGCCGTAGTCCTGTGGCATCCGATCCCGTCAGATCTCGGAAGCTAAGCAGGGTTAGACCTTGTCAGTACTTGGATGGGAGACCGTCTGGGAACACCAGGTGCTGTAGGCTTGGAAGAAGGACCTGGCAACCCGCTCCCAAAAATCAGTCCACCATTGAAAACCCTATGAACAGCAGAGAAGCACTGACAATAGTGTTTTGCCTGTTGTATGTAGGGTTGCAATGAGTCGGATCCGGACTCGATGGCACCTAACAACAACAACTCTAGTCACAATACGGCAAACACTTCCCTGTTTTCAATTTCTTGAATTTAGAGACACGTTTTTGGTTTTGATATCCTACTGTCAAAGTGCTTCCTTTGGTTCATCTTACAGTTTTGTTGTTTGCTTCAGAAGTCAAGCTTCTACAGCAATTCCTGTTTGCATAGCAGGCCCAAAGCCCTCCAGATCATTAATCAACAAGAAATATTTCCCTAATAAGCAGTATCTATTTTCTACAGAATGATAATAAGATAACATACATAAATGTAAACTACTTCGTCCTGCTGATATCCACCCTAAAGTCCTGTTCTTAAAGGACAAACACTGCCTTCAAGAAGAGGCCCCCCAAATTATCATAATTATCTTTCCACATAATGTTTGCCATTCTCAAGTTCAAGTGTTAAGTACTCGGCACCAGATTAGATGGCTGGATTCCTCAGCCTTTTCCAAAATGCCTCCCCCTACCCTACACAGCACAGTGGCTTGCTAATGGTACGCCAGAGAGTCAGGGAAAGTGGGGACCTTGCTGCTACCACTGCCTTAGAAAGTGCATCAGTCCGTGGCTATGTCGTAATACCTGATCCAAGCAAGAGGAGATGGCAGGAAAATCCTTTAATAATTACGTTTAAGTTACTGACACTTCCTGGGTTTCAAGATTTTTTGAACAACTCAGAAAAATGAGTATTTGTGCTTTCTACCTTACCATTTGCATTGCTTCAACCACTTCTCCACCCTCTCCTCTCCCTGCTCTGTGTTCTTTCCCTGGCAATTAGCTTCGTAGGTTAGAAACAACATTGTTAAGAAGCATGAATAATGTCAGAATGATTATGCCTGAGGCACTCTGTCTGCATAATCTTTAGAGAATTCAAAAAATAAAATTAGAAACAAAACATAGCATGAGAAAATTAGAAACTACTGAGCCACTGAAAGCATTCTGAACTTACCAGATCCACATTAAGTGAAGAACGGTGGTCAATGACGGGGAGAAATCTTGAGTTCACCGGAACTCAGTACAACTCTCGAAAATCCCTGTTCATTCAGCGCCAAGCCCCCGCCCCTTCAGGTGATTCATGCGGAGATGAAAACCTGAGATTCTCTGAACAACACACATGGGCTCCCTGATGCCCAGGCAGGAGAGTGGTCCGACCCCAGCGAACCCACTGTGGCAGATGCCACTATGTTCCTGAGTACCCAGAATTCCCCATCCCCAGAGATGGCTCCTCATCCCCTCTTTGCTCCCTCTATTCTAGGGTAAGGACGTGGACCATTAACTTATCTGTCACTAAAGGTATCGTTAACTTATCTGTCATGAAAGGTATACCACATTTCCTATGCTCCCACAGCTTCAGGCCTCAAAACCCTCTTCTATGATAAGGATGTAAGTAGGATGGAGACCTAGACTTCCTCTTTTTAATTAATTAATTAATTAATTTATTTATTTATTTATTTAGCGGTACTTGGGGATTGAGCCAGGGCCTTGCTCTTGCATGCTGTGCAAGTGTTGAACCACTGAGCTGCACCCCCAGCCCTTTTTTTTTTTTTTTTTAACTTTTTGAGACAGGGTCTCGCTAAGTTATATAGACTGCCTCTGGTCTGGAACTTGCGATCCTCCTGCCTCCACCTCCCGAGCCGCTGGGATTACAGGTGTATGCCACTGCACTCAGTCCATTTTATTTTATTTTTTTGAGACAGTCTTACTATGTAGCCCAGGTCAGCCTGAAACCTGTCATCCTCCTGCCTCAGCCTTCTGAGTAGTAGGATTATAGGTATGCGCCACCACACCCGGCTCATTCTTATTTGATACCACCACCACCAAAAGGCATGATAACTGCTTAGAAATGAACAGTTACAAAAGTCCACTTTCATTAATGAGATAACTAATTATTAAGCACCTGTTATACAACACCTACGATACTATGCACCAAATAGGAAAAAAGCCATTATTAGCTCACTGTTGAAGTAACTGGCAAGTCTTAAACAGACTGTAAGAATGTAACAGTATAAGAACCACCGGCGTCAGTCTCACAGATAAACATAACTGAAAATGATCTGTTTTGACAGCAAACCTCACAGGCTCTCCAGCAGAGGCCCCACGGCACCTCATATGCTCGGCACACAGGAGCTGGTGGCTGAGAGCGGCCTGTGAGTGCATTTGAATGTGGCCTCATCTTCCACTCCCTCCACAGCATAGAGCCCAATCCTCAATTCAATCCGAGCCACCCCCTGTGAAGAGCAGAGCGGGCCACCCACCTGCTGCACGTCCTGCTGGAAAACACAGAGCTGCAGCCTCTGGTGGAGCCGGACCTTGCGGTGCTGCCAGATGTTCTCGAGCTGCCGCTGGTGGTGCAGCACCTCGTGGATGACGTCCAGGACGTGGTGCACTGCCTTCGAGTAGTTGGCAGAGGCTGTGAGGGAGTCGGAGCTGCCAGGAGTCAAGGGCCGCTGGAGCTTGTCAAGCAGTGACTTCCCGTCTTGGCTCACCTGCCCACAGTGTAAATGAGCAATTACTCAAGGTGCGCGGCTCTGCCCAGGCTGGGCTGAAGATGCCGTGGTCAGCTGCACACCTGTGCGTGCACATATACGTACTCATATATTCACGCACCATCACGTACCATGGGTTTACTCAAGAGCGTATTTTATATAGAACAAAATTGAAAACCATGTGTCAGTTAACCAATGGCATCACAAATCCTAATACAAAACACCAAGTTAAAATAAAGTAACATGATTAAAACATTCACAATAAATTCTATTCTCAGTGAGTAAATACTCTTATTTGCCTTTAATAACATGAATCAACAAATATAAATGACATCGCTAGGATATCTATGAATGTTAAAAGTAAGAGTTGTCTCTTGCAAGGTGAAGACAGAATACATACACCACAATGTGGCAAAAGTTCAACGTTGGATCTTAAAACTTCAGCTTAAAAAAATCAGTAATATAGCACTAGGCAAAAAATATGCACTTAAACTTTTTTTTTTTTTTTTGTGGTACTGGGGGTTGGACCCAGGGCCTCGAGCTTCCATGCTCTGCAAGTGCTGGACCACTCAGCTGCACCCCCAACCCACTTTTCTACTTTTTGAGACAGGATCTCGCTAAGTGACGCAGACTGCCTCTGGTCTCGAACTTGCGATCCTCCTGCCTCCGCCCCCGAGCCGCTGGGATTACAGGCGTGCGCCACTGCGCCCGGTGCACTTAAACTTTCTGACATACCTGATGTGCAGATCAGCCTGTGGCTGGCTCTAAGTTACTCTGCATTATACAGAATTGCAGCTTTCAGGTTATGTCCTGCCCTGCGTGACTCCATTTTATAAAATAGCAATTTGCTCCACTTTGAGTGTAAATGCTGACACAGAACGACTTACATCTTGTTTGTACAAGTAAACCAACACCCTCCGTCCCACACAAATTATGAGGCGTAGACTGATAAATAACTTACTTATGCAAATAAAATATTACCACCTCTAAATTTACCAAATTATGTCAGGAGCACACAAACCCAGAGGCATACCAAAATCGTATCAGAAAGACCAGGCCATGAACTCATCAAACACAGCAGACCCCATGGATAATAATTCCCTATCTGGATTATCCAAAAGGCAGGGAAGCCAACGTTGGGATTCAGCAGGGCCCACTAACCTCTCATCAAACCATCTAGTGCATGTGCCATGGGATCAAGAGGTGACACATTTCCAAATTGTCTCAAGGGTTTCAGCTCAGCAAGATCCCCCTGTTGGATGCAGCCCACTCCAATTGTAGTTTGGCAAACCTGGAACCTGGCTCTGCACCTTGAATTGGCTCAGGCCTAGAGCCAGCCCTGCACCTTGCCTTGAGCCAGTTCTGCAAGCCTCCAACAGCTCTGTTGCTGTGTTTACTAGTATTTTATCCAACCACCTGGGGTGACTCTCTGCATCGACTTTAGCTCTCTGCTCTTGCCCTCAGTAAGGCCTCTTTGAACTACACAGCCAGTTTAACCCTTTCAAAGCTCTTCTGTAAGACAGAAACACATACACATACACACACAAGGAGTGTGAAGTATAATGTGTGATCTAAAGTTAATACTAGAAATTAAGATTGGAATAAAGGAACCTGTGATATACCAAGTGAAATCAGTAGTACTTGGCCAACAGATCTGATGTAGCTTGTGAGTTTACTGTTATTCAATAAAGTCTGAAATTGTAGAAAGATGCAAATGTGTCCACCCATGTTTCTGATGGGCTGTGATTTAGCTCAGTGGGTAGAGCGCTGCGCTGCAGTCTCTGAGGTCCCGAATTCAATTCCCAGCACTGCAAAAATGGGAGAAGGGCCTGGCAATCCAATCCCAAGGCAATCCCGAAGCACTCAGCCATCGAAAACCCTATGAGGGTCACTATGAGTCGGATACTGACTCGACGGCACCTAACAACAACAACGTTTCTGACATAGCATGCTCAAGAACACCTGAACAGCAATTTTACTTCACATTGTAAAAAGAAAATGAAAAATCCATTTTATTTGTTACATTAACTTTAAAAAGTAATTGTTCTTAAAGTGGCATAATTTTTAAAGTGATTTCCGTGTTATATTATGGCAGTTAATTATCCAACTATAAAAGTATTCTAACCACAGGTGTAAGCAAAGGGGAAGGTGGAATATTGGAAAAACAGCCATTTTGTGTTTTTCATATTTAGAAGTGAGTCTTAAGATTTATGGGTAACCGTGCCAGAGGCAGTAGAAAAAAAGTGATCCCATGAGACAACACAAGGACGTGTGGCAGATGCCGTAATAGGCTGTGTGAGGTACAGCAGCTGAAGAATCCTCTCCACCACAACCTTTCTGGTTAGACAGTCCCAAATCTGAAAAGCCCTTGGATTTTTACTTAGAGGAGAAGAATCAGGAGCCAGCACTCAGAATAATGAGGAACATGAAGAGCTGGGGGAAACAGGACAGCTTAGCCAGAGACTCCACAACCCAAACCTGGCCACAACAGAGGCTCTCCTTTCACCCTCATAAGCTGTGGTTGTGCACCAGTGTGACAGGCTGATTTTTTAATACCTGCCTGTGAGACCTTTGCTGGAAGTGCTGACTGCTCCTTATGAGGGCTCTGGAGTTTAGAATTCATCTAATGCATCCTTAGAGCAGAACTTAGAGAAGACAGGTTGAGCGAACATAACTGAAGGTAACAGTACAAAGGAACCATCCTAACCACTGAGTCAGTGTCAGCTAAAACAAAATGTACCCAGCAGCTGTACCACTGTGGCGACAGATCCCATCAGATCTCAAAGTTAAGCAGGGTTGGGTCTGGTTAGTACTTGGGATGGCAGACTACCTGGGAACACCAGGTGCTGTAGGCTTGGGAGAAGGACCCGGCCACCCACTTCCAAAATACAATCAGCCATTGAAAACCCTATGAATAGCAGAGAAACATGACAATAGTGTTTCATCTGTTGTACGCTGGGTCATTATGAGTTGGATACTGACTCAACGGCACCTAACAACAACAACAACAAAAGAAAATATGCTGAAACAAAACCAGGAAAAATACAGATCTCCTAGAGCAGGGACCCTTGGCTGTCCTAAAAGTCACCGTCTGTGTGAAATGATTGAGAGGAGGCCCAGGGATGGATCTGGGGAAGGAGGTTCATCACGCTGGGTTCTGGGGGTCAGGGCTCTCTCCACTGAGCAGGACATTACTATGTCATGAGGACTGCTCTGCTTTCTGTAACCATCCGAGCTAAGCTCTTTCCATTTTTTTTCTTTCTTTCTTTCTTCTCTCTCCTTGCCTAGTTTTAAAATCACTGATTTTCCAGGAATGTGAAGAGCGTGTTTAGAAAGCAAGGCAGTGCTTGGTTTTCCCTGGGACTAAGAGTTGCTTGCCATTTCAAAATACGTTATCACCACAATAAAAATGACACGTGGGTTCCCTGCCCTCGCAAAGTTTCCAAAAGGCATCCGTGTGCTATCACTAATATCCTTCTGCTGAGGAAAGAACCACCTGGATCTTTCTGAGCATCTCTGTGCCTCTGCAGCAGCCGTGGTGAGTGGGTCTGCAGCAGTGCCTGACTGGTGGGGAGGCCACTGACTGAGGGAGTGAAGACCCAAGGACACTCACGGGGCAAAGCTCCACCGTGTGAGATTAACAAGCACAGACTGAGGGGGCTTTGTTGGTGCCATCGCTAGCACTGTCACTTACTGAGGGACCGTGGCAGCTGTAGTACCAGTGAAGCCCCAGGGGAAGAAAATACCTGTTGCACCCACTGAGAGACAGCAGGGGACTCCAAATGCACGTTCACGCGCAGCATCGCTCCAATAAGCCTGCACAGCAGTAATTCTATGTCGGCACCGCTTGTGCACATTGGGTAATTTAAACGTATTGTTTAAGCACACAGATGATATGTATTTCAGTAACTTTTAGCGAAATGTCTTTGTAAGCACAGTAACTTATATGAAAAAAAATCCTACAATTTTATGAAGACTGCTATCCTATGGCACAGAAATAATGATTTTAAATGGTACAGAACAACCAGCAGAAAATTAATCAAAGAAGAGACTGTTATGTATATTGTTAGTTGCTGTTAGGTGCCGTCGAGCAGGTATCCAACTCATAGCGACCATCATAGGGTTTTCAATGGCGACTGTATCGGGATTGCCTTGGGAGTGGATTGCCAGGCCCTTCTCCCATTTTTGCGGTGCTGGGAATTGAACTCGGGACCTCAGAGACTGCAGTGCAGCACTCTACCAACTGAGCTAAATCCCAGCTCGCATTATGTATATAGTAGCAAAAAAAATTCATATATATATTTTAAGTACTAAAATAAATAACATAAATTTATGGTGTGTGATGTATTTCTGAATTTCTTTAACTAGAGAACAAGGTAAATGAATTTACTTTGGTTCTACATTTTGCTCAAACCTGTTTCTAGCTTCTATGCACTCCAACACTGCTCTGCAAGGGAACAGCTACACAAAACAAATGAACCTTCATTAACAGATAGCAGGGCTTCTCAATGGTTTCTTAAAAATCACATGAGCTCATTTTTCTGTCTGCTCTTTGTTTTTCTTGGAATATGGGGCTATGGGGCTTGACAGGTGATCAAAATTACATTTTACAAAGATTAACATTTTCTAAATATATGAACTAATATGCTGTAATATCTGAGTTGAAAAAATAAAAGTAGTAAAGCAAAAAACCGTAACTAAAGGGAAGTTTAAAATTTTATCATATCAAAGGTAGGTTTGTCCATAACATTTAAAAGGAAACCTGACTGTTTAAAAATCTAGAATGGCCTACTTCTTGAATATTTATTTTTAATCAAAACTGCATGCATTATCTGTAATACAGATCTCTGCATGCCACCCTAAAAAGACATTATATCTAACTTCACAAAGGTTTGACTATTCTTATTTTCAGTAATTGGATCTCTATGTTTCCCATAAATCAGATTCTGAGCTCTCCAGCAGGAATATTCTTCACCTGGCCAAAGTAGAATGGTGCTCTGATCTAAGAGAATTGTTGTTGTTGTTGTTGTTGTTATTGTTGTTGTTGTTAGATGCTATTGAGTCAGGTCTGACTCATAGTGACACTACATACAACAAACGAAATACTCCCCGACATTGTGCCATTCTCTGCACAATGTCAGTGTTTCTCTGCTATTCATAGGGTTTTCAATGGTGGTTTGTTTTGGGAGTGAGCTGCCAGGTCCTTCTCCATAGCCTGCAGCACCTAGTTTTCCCAGGCGGTCTCCCATCCAAGGACTTAACCAGGACAACACTGCTTAGCTTCCAAGATCAGATGCCAGGGTGCTATGGCTGCAGACAAAAGAATAGTACCTTGATATCATTGCTTATGACTACAAAAGCAGCAAAACACCCAAAGACCAAATCAATACGACCCAAGAATGTGTCCCTTGGGCCCAGAGGCAGTGGTATAGATCTGAAAGTACTAAGAAACGACAGCTTCAAAAAATAGGCAAACTATACAAAGACACTTCTGTCATAGCAAAATAGTGTTCCTTCACAGCTATTGTGAAGGGATGTGCTATTTGCATTGACTGAAAGCAGCTAGGATCCATTTTGATTCTATTGCAGGCTCAGTGAGCTCCAGCCTGCGCAGCACAGATCTTTGTAGGAAGCCTGGGTGTGAGTTCATTGTCCTCTCCAGCTCTCGCTGAAATCATTCTCACACCATGAAGTGGGGAGTGGGGGAGAGGTGAGCAGATGAGCTTCAGCTTATTTTGTAGCAACAGTGGACGCTCCTCAGACAACAGCTGAAACTTTTTTCTCTGCAGAAGGCAGTTGCACTTGCCTTGTTGTTAGGTGCCGTCAAGTCGGTATCCGACTCATAGCGACCCTCATAGGGTCTTCAATGGCTGACTGTTTCGGGATTGCCTTAGGAGTGGATTGCCAGGCCCTTCTCCCACGTACTTGCCTTAGGATGGCTATATCCACAAGTTCCTATACTAACAGAGCACAGATCAATGACCTCTGGAAAGGTCACATGCTGGCCATGTATTTCCCCGTGGCCCAAGGAGGCAACTCAGTAAAGGGAAGGCTGTTTGTTCCAATGGGCAAAGTTCTTATAGGATGGACTCCCAAAGCTGATTTTTCCCAGCTATTCAGTTTCTTATTCAAAACCAGGTCAAGTTAAACTTGCTTGAGTCTCTGATACCACTATGTGGGATTATCCAAAAGGAAAAGCCAAAACAGGAACTCAGTGGAGAAGTCTGTTAGTGTGAGCTGGATACATACACATGAGGTGCAGGTACCAGACTGTCTTGCCTTGGCTTTTGTTGTCCTTGTGTTTTAGGCCCTTGCAAGGCCTCCGCTGAGTCCGGAGTAAGGAGGTCTGCCATGTGGACTGCTGGCTGACCCTGCAGCAGTGCAGACCCAAAACTCCACATATGTACAGCGGATGCTGCGACTGTTAATGAGACTTCCCAACAGCTGCTTCCTAAGACAGGTTTGGCAAGGTCACTATGGAAGGTACTCATTTTGCTGTTTGTTTTTCTCTTATACAACTAACACCAAACATGGCATCAGCCACTGATGGAGTGCCCTTAAAAAGGAGCACGGCATAAATGCAGATACTCATGAATAGGTTTCAGAAATTAAAAAACAAAACAAAAGAAAGCCTGGCCAGATTCACATGAAGCAAATCACAAGGCCCTGCAGAAATGCACAGCAAGCACACTTGTTAAATGGAGAAACTGATGCAGAAACTACACCCTGACCTCACACAGGGTGAGGGCAGCAAGGCCCCGTGGCACTTCACCTTTCCCCTGCTGCTGGGCTACAGTAGCCAAAACCCTTCAGTGGACACGTAGACACATATTACGGTACCACCTCAAAATCCATGGTAATTAGGCTTATTGGGTGACAAGGGCACACTGAGATGAAAAGCATTTGTATGAATTTAGTGTGTCGAGAGGCAAGCAGAAGAGCTGACTTATTTAAAATATAAAAAGGACCACTGTAGGGAGAAACTGGGGAGGAAATTGGCAAAAACCCCCACACTGGGAAAAGGGCTTTTGAAGATCTGGTTTGTAAATTAGAAATCTAGGGAAAATAAAAGTAACTTGATTGGACATTTGTACAAAACCCTTCATAAATCCCCTGAACCTGACTGGACAATTGGAAAACAAGGGACTCAAAGCTGATTGGCTCAGGCCATCGGCGGGAGAGCGATATAAGGAGCTGCACTGTAGCAGCTCGCTCTCTCCCTGACCACCGAGGAAGTAAGAACTCTCTCTCCATCTGACCACTGACAAAGAAAGAACTCTCTCTCTCTCTGGATTCAACCAGCAACACGGAAGCACCTCTCCTTGTGACCACTGAGACCAGGACAACTAGATGGCGCTCTCAAGGAAAGATGGACTACAAGCAAGCTGAGGAGAGCCTCTTGGACCCAGCGCCAACAGGCCAAAGCTGAGGACAATCTCTGTTCCAGCGCCAGAGGCAGAGGAGCTGCTGCCGCCCCTGAGGCAGCAACAGAGCTGCAGCACTTAGGCTGCTAACACTTGTTATAGCTGTGCACTTGTTTGGGTTCCTCTCTGTCCCTGTCAGGGCAGAGAGAGGCAATAAAGAGCTGCACAATTCCCTACAGTAAACGTCCTGAGGGCTTTTCCTTTGTCCCCTCTTATAGTGTTCCCAAGGGCCGCAGGAGTCCTTGCCCCTCACCCAAGGGTCCCGAGTGACTTGTGTTTAGTTATCTGTGTGTGCGGCCACACCACCTGTCTGAACATCAGGGCTGGACTGGGAAGTGCGCTCCCCACAGACCACCTTCATGCTGTTTCTAAACTACAGACCATGCCAGCCCCTTACACTGCTTCCCTCTCCTGTGCTGACCACTGTGGACAGGGTCAGCCTCTGCAGCCCCAGCAGGAGCTACCAGGCTGGCTGGCCAGTGAGGAGCAGCAGGGGTTCCCACAGCAAACTTCATCACCAGACAACAGAAACTGAGGCCTGGCTGAAAGAAGAAGCTTGTGGAAAAAGAGCAAGAGAGAGGGTAAGACAGGGAGGGACAGAGGGCGGAGGGCGGAAGGAGGCAGGGAAAGGGAAAAGGAAAGGAAGAGCCAGCCTGGCTTATAAATGCTGCTTCCCCTAAAGCCTGGGCATCCTGCAGGGTGCCAGGCACACAGCAGGGGCCCATGGCGGAGGTGGACTGATGCCTCCTCAGCACACCTGTGATTCCTGAGATCAAAGACAGAAAACACTTCTCAACACGTAACCTGCATGGAGTCAATGGGCACCGGGGAAACCTATTAGGAATGGAGAGCCACTGTCCCTGGGGGCGCAGTATGAGAAAACTGCAATTTTAACCAAGCTTGAAATGTAGTAATTTAGCAAAGTCACTTCAAAAACCAAAGTAGTCCTCCTTCCCTGGAAGTGCGGCAGGGAGAAGAATGGTGACACCAGGCTCTAAGGAAGAAGGTGCCAGAGAGGTCATACTTGGAGGAATGAACAAAAGATCAAGTACAAGTAGGTGAACAGGTGACGGACAGTGGAAGAAGCCAGGTTTCTTGCTGTCTGAGAAGGGGCTGATAACACGGAAAGGGAAAAGCTGGAATGAACCATGTGGTATTGAATTAGAAATGAAATAACCAGTACCATCCCTGTGCTTTTAAAATTCAGGTAGACACAGAAAGATATAGGAATAACTTGAGATGTACATGTTTTAAGTATCTAAGCACATGGATGGATGGGTGCGTGGATAAGTGATAAGAGGAAAGGAGGAAAGGAAGGAGGGAGGAAGGAAAGGAGGGCAGGCAGCTGGTCTGGTGAATAGATGAATGGGTGGGTAGATAGGCAGATAGGTAGGTGAGTAGCTGCAGGGATGGAAAAAGGACTGGTAGATATGCGGATGGACAGATGAGTGGGTGGATGGGTAGGTAGATGCATCGTGGGGGAGGTGTATGGATGGATGGATGCATGCATGGATGGATGGATGAATGGATGGATGGACGGACGGATGAGTGCCCCTACACATATGTGTTTCCTGATTCTCTGCTTAGAAGGCCTAGAAGCACTGCTGGCTCATAAGCAACCAAGAACTCTAAGTACCAAACTGTACATGGAACATCTCGCTGGGTAAGACAGCTGAGCTCAGGGTTGAGCGGGGAAAGTACGAGATCTTGTTATGCCATCAAGTAAACGAGTGCTGGAAAGATGATACAGACACATCAAAAGGACACAGAAAGAGGCTCCCACTGGGCAAATCTGGAAAATGTAAACATCAAAACAGAGTATTAGATTATAATCCATTGAATATGGTAAGATTTTTTAAGGGAGGGAGAGAAGGAGGGAAAGATGAAGGAAGGTTTATTCTTCCTTAAAGAAAAAAAAAAAACCACCTATAAATATAAAAGAAATGATGGAAACAGGTAGCTGTCACCAGAGGGTCACCAGACTGGTGGTGACAGGGGCAGAGATCCTCGGTGGATGCTAAGGCTTTCAGAGGAAGTCTGATGAGGAGTGCGGATTGGTGTCGTTTCACTGCTGTCGTTGTTGTTAGGTGCTGTCGAGTCGTACCCGACTCATAGCAATCCTTAGGGGTTTTCAATGGCTGATTGTTTCAGGATTGCCTCGGGAGTGGAACGCCGCCAGATCCTTCTCCCGTTTTTTGCGGTGCTGGAAATTGATCTCGGGACCTCAGAGACTGTAGAGCAGTGCTCTACCAACTGAGCTAAATCTCAGCCTGCAATTTCACTGTATCTCCCCACAAAAGGCTCAGCAAAGACAAAGTTGTAGATGGAAACTGTATTGGAGAAACTTTGCAGACACAAATGTGACCCAGTGCTCCTAACATCCCCAAGGGTGGGCAAGGTTGGCATCCTGGGCCCCCTGCTGGGATGCCAGGAGAAGAGCAGGACCTGCCCTGAGCAGCCCATGAATGAGGACTGCATGGGCCTGGAAGGTAGGGAGGAAGGCGAATAAAAGGCCTGTGCTCTTTCACACATCAAAGGCATCACGCATGGGAAGACTAAACAATGTCCCATGTGGAAGAAGACTGTCAGGAATGTCCTGGACAGCAGCTTGGACAAGGAAAAAGAAAGGGCCATTGTCAGAACGGTCAGGGAGCCATGAGGGGGTCTGTGGATAGGACGGTGGTACTGAGAGAGAGGGAGGGAGGGACAGAGCGTAGGACAGATGTGATACAACCCTAAAAGCTGGCAAGTCTGGGTCCAGGGAATGTGGGTGCTCTCTGTGCCATTCTACCACTTTTCTATAGGTCTGAAGTTATTTCAGAATTTAAATAATTTAAAGGCAAAAGAATTAGGTTCTTCTGAAAACCTTCCAGTCCATCCACTTCAAATTACTGTCTTCACTGGGCACAGCGGCGCACGCATGTAATCCCAGCGGCTTGGGAGGCGGAGGCGGGAGGATCACAAGTTCTAGGCCAGAGGCAGTCTGCATAATTTAGTGAGACCCTGTCTCAAAAAGTAAAAAAAGTGGACTGGGGGCGCAGCTCAGTGGTCCAGCACTTGCAGAGCATGCAAGAGCGAGGCCCTGGGTTCAACCCCCAGTACCACCAAAATAAATAAATAGATAAATAAATAAAAAAAATAAAATAAAAATAAAAAATTGCTGTCTCCGTGAGTTCATAGCTCTGTTGTAAACAGAGCTATGTAAAAAAAAAAAAAAAAGTTTTTAGGCTAAAAACTTTGATATTAGACCTCAGCCTGGGAGGCACTCTCTTCCCATCAAATCTCTCGGAATTATGAGTACCAATTTAAATTGAATGAAACTAGACCATAAGAAAATGTAAGTTCACATGTCAAGATGGCCCATTTTTATAGAATGTAATGAAACAAAGATTCTGTACTTGGCTAGAAGTGCCAACTGGCCAGCTCAGCTGGAAGGTGACACTGGTGAAGTCAGTAGGATTCCCACAGGCAAAGACTGCAACCAACTCCTGCCAATAACCCTGAGAGAGAGGCTCAGATTCAATTCCATCTTGATCTGGCAAGGGCATGCAGATGGCTGGCAGCAAGTCGACCACTGCAATCAAAGACCAGCTCCAGAGAAGAGGATTCACGAAAGTAGAGGAGTGAAGGCTTCATTACATGAGTGAATGATGGTCATTCGCTTTCTATACTGTATAGGCAGAAATCAGACGGTGCACCAAGACAAGCACGCTAGGGGAATGAACCTAAAAATGTTCAGAACTTGCATAATCCTCATGAATCCATGTGATTGGGAAGTCAGAAACCTGTTCAATTTTCAGTCACTCTATAGAAAAGGCTATCACTTATATAAACAGTTCCTAAGAAACCACACGGCTGGGATTTAGCTCAATTGGTAGAGCGCTGCGCTGCAGTCTCTGAGGTCCCGACTTCAATTCCCAGCATGGCAAAAATGGGAGAAGGACCTGCCAATCCACTCCCAAGGCAATCCAAAAACAGTCAGCCATTGAAAACCCTCTGAGGGTCACTATGAGTCAGATACCAACTCAATGGCACACAATAACAACAACAAGAAACCACACAACCAAATTAACTACGAAACATTATGCAAAATTAAGAAACATAGTATACAGTTGACTAATTTTGAATTCCATGGGCGACGTGAAATAGTATGTAAAGAGGGGGATCTTGCTAGGCAAACATGTAGATGGTCCGCTTTCCTGAGAAGGTGGAGGATGTATCCCATTCGGATGTAAGAACAGTAGCCATGTGCATGTCCATTTATTCCCCAGAGACGTAGGGGGTCAAGAGTTGGGCCCAAGGACATAAGAGTGCCAACTGGTCACTAGAGCATGACAAGAGCTGTCAGACTGCAGTGCAAATGGCCAGTTCTTCCCTGCAGCTTTGACAAGTGGAGAAGTGATTCAGACCAAGACAGGCTTTGACTGAAATCCAGCAAGCATTTCTTTTTTTTTCTGTACAGTGCTGAGGATCTGAACTCAGGGCCTCACACACCACACTTTGCAAGTGCTCTACCCCTCAGCACCACTCCCAGCTCTTTTCTGAATTTTTATTTTGAGACAGAGTTTAGCAAAATTATGCAGGCTGCCTCTGGTCTCAAACTGGCGATTCTCCTGCCTCAGCCTTCTGTGTTGCTGGGATTACAGGCATGCACCACAGCACTGAACTTTGTCTTGTCTTTCCTTTTCTTTTTTTGGTGTTCTGAGACATAGTTTTACTGTGTGGCCCAAACTGGCCTGAACTCACAATATAGAGTAAGCTAGCCTCAAACTCATGTCGATCCTCCTGCCTCAGCCTCCCAAGTGCTGAGGGTACAGATGGGTACCACCATGCCCGGCTTTCCAGCAAGCATTTTCTAAACATCTCTTCTATGCCTAGCCCTCTGTGAGTTGCTTCAAAACATTTTCTTCCTGAAGCCTCACAATAATTACTCACATTAACACAGATCATTACAGACGCTTTCTGCAAAACAGAATGGAGAAATCCTACAGAAAAGCAACACATAGAATTCCTACTCCACCCCCACATCCAGGAATATAACCAGGATCACAGAGGCCATCTGCCTACAAGGCCACGCAAACAAGACACGGGCACGGGCGACACTCCACAGCCTTTATGTGGCTGAGTCATGATGTGGTCATTGGTGGTACAGGACAGACGTGGCAAAGAGCAGCCACCTGGGCACATGAAACCAGCCTGCTTGGGCCCACGGAGCTGTCCCACTCCACCACCTGCTGACCTGGCACAAGTCACATCCTCTCTGCCTCCGTTTCCTCATCTGTAACAGCAGGGACAATGACAGTGCATGTCTCAGAGTTGTGAGCATTAAGTATGATGTTGCATTGAGTCGGCACAATAAAGCCTGGCACAGAAGTAGGCAGCAAAAGAAAGTCAAACAAGGACGTATTTATTAATGAAATCATGGACCTAACATCACAAAGAAAATGCTACACTTACGATTTCTAGAACAAACAGCAAGCTCTATGCACTTGGAAAACCAGTGTGTGTTTTGCAATCCAGATTCCGAGGCTGAAGCAAATTTCCCCTCCCTTCTAAGAAGTTTCAGTCAGGAAGATCAAACGGACTTCAACTAGACTGAATAGCACACCAATACATATTTTGTAAATACATGTAGACAAGAAGATTGGAATTTCATTTATTTAGCAGATCAAAATGTAAGCACTCCAATCTACAAAAGTCACGGGGCCATAAAAAGTCTGCTCGGTGCCTGCCATCTGGCTTCACTACAGACACACAAACACTAGGAGATTAAGCTGCAGTTTAACCCAGCATCTCTAAGACTTTGCTGAGCTAGACAACACTTCTGTTTTTCCTGCTCCTGGTGCTATCATGGAAAATGTTGTTCCGCCGGGCGCGGTGGCGCACGCCTGTAATCCCAGCAGCTGGGGAGGCAGAGGCAGGATGATCGCAAGTTCGAGACCAGAGGCAGTCTGCGTAATTTAGCGAGACCCTTTCTCAAAAAGTAAAAAAAATGGGCTGGGGTGCAGCTCAGTGGTCCAGCACTTGCAGAGCATGCAAGCGCGAGGCCCTGGGTTCAACCCCAGTACCACAAAAAAAAAAAAAAGAAAGAAAAAAAGAAAAAAGAAAAATGCTGTTCCCTTGCAATCGAAGTAAAATGGGCCCTTACCTCAGAGTAAGCGAGAGTGATGTGCTCATAGATCCCCTGGTGGTGATGGATGGCGTCTTCCAGATCCTGCAGCTCAGAAGGAAGGTCGACCTCACCACAGGCTTTACACCAGGAGTCCACGTTGCTCATGTACTTAGAGACGAAAAAAGAAAAAAGATTACTTCTACCCATTGATCACTGATGACTTAGTGGACATCTTTAAAGGTGGTTTTGAAGACTAGGGTGTTGAGAGAGAGTATGAGAATGTAACGTGGCCCAATCTCCATTTCAAACGGCGCTGATGTTGAGTTCTCAAACGTGAAGTGATTCTTGGACTACACCCCCAGAGGTTAGGTTTTGGTGGGATTAGGGTCAAGCCTAGGCACCTTTATATTTACTTATTTTTTTCTGGTACTAGAGGTTGAACCCAGGGTCTCAGGCTTGCATGTTTGCAAGTGCTGTACCACTAGGCTGCACCCTCAGCCCATTTTTTTTTACTTTTTGAGACAGGGTCTCGCTAAATTACGCAGACTGCCTCTGGTCTGGAACTTGTGATCCTCCTGCCTCAGCCTTCCGAGTCGCTGGGATTACAGGCGTGCACCATAGCACCTGGTGCTTAGGCACCTGTATTTTAACAAGAGCCTCACGTTTCTGCCACCCAGGGCCTAGGCATGCCCATGGAGTAACACTGGCCTGCACTGTCTAACTGGATTTTCCTGGCTAGCTTTCCCAATCCAGGTCCGAATCCTTTTTTCTAACTGCCCTGTACCCAGCAATGCCAGGCATTAAGATGGCTCCTCCACGGACCCCTCTCAGCCTGGCCATGGCACAACAGCGGGATGGCTTCTCTGCGGAGTTTCTTTAGCTTTACTTTTCCCCCTCCATTGCAATGCTAGCAGAAAAGACCAAAGTGTCTGAATCCATTGACCTACCACCTGAAAGGGCAGGCAGTCCATTTTTCTACCTCTCAAGAGGAAGTTAACACAGGAATTGTTGTTGTTGTTAGGTGCCATTGAGTCAAGTCCGACTCGTAGCGACCCTCATAGGGTTTTCAATGGCTGACTGTTTCGGGATTGCCTTGGGAGTGGATTGTCAGGTCCTTCTCCCATTTTTTAGTGCTGGGAATCGAACTTGGGACCTCAGAGACTGCAGAGCGGCGCTCTACCAACTGAGCTAAATCCCATCCCAACACAGAAATTAGAGACCAGTAAAGGCAGCCTGAGCCACTCAGCTGTGAATCTCAAGAAAAGCTTAAGGAGGCCGCTGAGCTACAGAGGCCTCAGCCATTTGCACGGAAACAAGAGAGAAGTCTGAGCAGCACTAGCCCTGGGCTGCTGACCGTAGTTCAAGCTCGCTTCAATTTTCCCCACTGCCACCCACATCTCCAGGACTCATCAATAGCGGATAAATCACTGCCAAATTTCCGAGGGAGGTGCTATCAGAATCCCTCGCAGTTAAGTGTCAAAGGCAAGCGCAGCACACCCAATTAAACCAGCTAATTTAATTAGGCCAAGTAGATAGCAGCGTATTTCCCTGGGTTTTAACCTCTTTCACTCCAGTTCCTCAGGAGGCTTTTATACTTGGCAGGGAATGCAGGGCATGGCTATTTTAAAATGCAATACCTGACCAGCCAGGCAGGACAGGAAAGGCACTTTAATTCTCTAAAGTACAATGAGAGGAACCTCCCAGTTACTCATGGTATCTGTTGTTGTTGTTGTTAGGTGCCATCAAGTCATGCCCGACTCATAGTGACCCTCATAGGGTTTTCAATGGCAGATTGTTTCAGGATTGCCTTGGGAGTTGGTTGCCACATCCTTCTCCCATTTTTGTGGTGCTGGGAATCGAACTCGGGACCTCAGAGACTACAGAGCGGTGCTCTATCAACTGAGCTAAATCCCAGCCCCATAGTATCTGTAGGTCCGTAAAATAGACAAGTCACCCAAGTAACAATTACTTAGGAAAATTATTAATGTTGGCTCAGAAAAGTATCTCTATACAAACCCCAGGGCTTGAAGTCAATTCATAGGGCATCAAGTGTTACCAGACAGCAGGTGGTTTCTGATGGCTTCAAACATGACTCAACCACGGCAAGCACCAGGCAGTATTTTCATTATCATCTATTACAGTGGCTCCCTCATACCCTCAGGGCAGTGGCAGTACCAATAAAATTACATCTCAACTTTCCTCCTCCCACATACATACACTAACTAGTCAGGGGTATTTCTAAGTGTTTCTATAAACGTCAATTAGGTCAGGTTGGATGTGTTAGTATTCCTGAGCTCTATTTCACTCTCTTTTCATCTGTTATTGCATTTCATACCAATTATTAAATTATTATAAACCTTCTTCTAATACGAACTGACTGAGGTTAACCATCAGCATTAATAAATCATCAGGTCCAAGTCAGCAATTAATTTGCTCACAGACAATGGCCACTGTCAAGCCACCAAAACAAGAATTATATTCCTGAGAAGAGAGAAAAATGTTTCTGATGGAAAATGGCAAAAACATGTACTAGTTACACAGTATATTTCACAATTTAATGAGAAGTGTCAGACCAGTAGACCACTGTACCGAAATCACTCTTAATATATATTCTACTCCAATTTTTGAAGCAAGCGAAAGTTAAGGCCAGGACATGCAGACATAAATTCCCTAAATAACAAACAAAATGCTTCCGGAAAAGCCTGCAGAATCCACTTGAGGACAGCGTGAAACCAGTTGTTCAAGAATGGACATGCTCGGAAGCAGCCAGCTTGCCTGCGCAATGACCTTTTGATGACACAAGCTCAAGATTCCCTGCCCAGAACGTAACTCCCTCGGAAGAAACACACCACCTGTGAAGAGGCACAATGGCTGCTTCCTCCTGTGCAAAGGAGTCTTCAAACTTCCCCTTCTCTTCCTCTACCCAGGCTTCTCCCCTCTCCCTTCCTATAAATTTCCCCAATACCAACTGATCCCATGGGCAGATCTGAGGGAATCGCTCCCCGCCTCCCTGCTGGTTAACCAGACAATGAAGTCTTTTCTTTCTGCCAAAACTGATGCTACAGCGTGGGCTTCTGTGACCATCAGGCGGAGGGTACAGCTCAAAGGAAAAGTGTGTGCTTAGGATGCACACAGACCTACATGGGACAGCTAGCACAGGAAGGGAGAGAGAGTGGGGAGGAGAGGAGGAGAGAGATTCTGATGCTGAGCAGAATGGTGACTTTTACAAACGTGGTTATTTAAAAAGGGTTACTAAATAAAAGATAAAAGGAGTTTGGGTCATTCTGCAAATGTGAGGCAAGTCCATAAGGGATGAGTGACTGATTTCCACAGCTTTAAGAGGAGACCTTGAATAATGAATTGTTGCTGCTGTTGTTGTTGTTAGGTGCCGTCGAGTCAGTATCCGACTCATAGCGACCCTCTGTACAACAGGGGAAACACTATTGCCAGTGCTTCTCTGCTGTTCATAGGGTTTTCAATGGCAAATTGATTTTTGGGAGGGGGTTTCCAGGTCCTTCTCCTAAGCCTACAGCTTCTGGTGTTCCCAGGTAGTCTCCCATCCAGGTACTAACCAGGCCCAACCCTGCTTAGCTTCCGAGATCTGATGGGATCGGATGCCACAGAGCTACAGCTGCAGGCTGAATAATGAATTAGCAGGTTGATTTTCCCTAACCACTGCTCCCGTCAGCTGAGAGGGGAGCTGCTGACTCTCTGCCTCCCCCACACCACGGAAGTTCATTGCCATCCCTTTCTCAGCCTCCAACTGCAGACACTGCCTCCCCTAGCACAGGTGACTGAGAGGACAAAGGGAGAGAAATGGCCTAGGATAGGAACTTCCGAAATATTTACTCAGAAGGAATGTCTCCTCTCTGGACAAAGTGAGACTGTGTGAAAAGTGTGTGCATGTGTGTGTATTTGTGTGTGTGCGCGCGCGCACGCGTGCACATATGAATGCCATCTTCAGAGTTCCTTTCTTATTTTTTCACCTCATTTTCTGTTTTCACATCTACAAAATATGACCCTACTTTTGCTTCATCATTTCCACTGCCTCCCTTACACCCGCTCCCTTGCCCAGGGAGATCATAGGGCGCACAAAACATTTCCACGTGTGCACTGGGAACCCAGCTCTGACGGCTCCAACAGAGAAACCTGAAGGAGGAAAGTTCAATCTCAATCAAATATGCCAACAATCACTCTGAGTACCCTAAGTCTACTTTCATTGATGCCTTATACTTTCTCCATACACATCTGTTGTCCCAATTCCTTTCAGTTTCATGAGTTGTGTTTTCACCACAAGCCCAGAATTAGGCCTATACCTTGACTAAAAGCTTTCATGAAAGAAAATATACCAGGGGTGCAAAAAGAGTATTCACATTTTAACAGATGTTACCTATGTAACATGTTACATAGTTGAATTGAATTATGATGGTAACTAACTTGAGCACCTCTTGTAAGTAATTACAGAAGTCAAAGGTGACCTGTGTTCATCTTCTGTTATCAAATATCGAGTATTACAATTTTATACTTAAAATGTGTACACTATTTTTGGCAAAATCTGTATATATAAAGTAAAAAAAAAGGTTAAGGTGGGAATAACTATATGTATATTATTCGCTTCAGTAAGTCCAAAGGGAATACTGGGGCACTATTCTTACTATTTTCTTCTTAATTTCAACCCAGACTTATGACAGAATCAGTCAAATGTATACTGTACATGATTACTGTCATGTATAAGTCATTTTTGTAGGCAAATGTTATCTTCAAATTTTATGAAAAGTGAAATTATATGTAAATATTAATGTAAGTGCAAAACAGCTTGTTGTTATGAGGGGAACTGTGAGATTTAGCTATAGACCTCAACGTAAGTCCCAGCTTCAGGGACACAGGCAAATCACTTGCTATACAGACTATGAGGACAGTTACACCACTGGCCCCCATCTGCTCTACCAGGTCAATGGAAGGGTGAAATAAAAGGATGACTTCGTATTAAAGAGCTGTGCCCATGTAGAAGGACTACACCACTACTGGTTCTGACTTTATTTTTGGCTCTATCAAAGTACAGAAAGTCCTTAAAGTCGCAGTCAAAACAAGGTAAGCAGATTTCTGGCTCTCTCTGAAGTGAAGCGTCCGTGGGCACTAACAGAACGTGCTGCTGGGATGGAAATGTGTTCCTGCAGAGCCTAAAATGCTGCTGCTCAGCATGTGAAATGTGGACACAGGAAGCAATTGAATTGTCCCTTATTTCTGATTTTAAAGAATATTTTCATTGTTATTTTATTAGTTAATTTTATTCAACTTTGAGTGGTTTCAATGTCCGCACGTGGTGACAGGCTAGCATAAGGGACAACACAGCTCTGGACTATTGTTAAGAGCAGAACTTGGGCAGGGCACAGTGGCACACGCCTGTAATCCCAGCGGCTCAGGAGGCGGAGGTAGGAGGATCGCAAGTTCAAGACCAGAGGCAGTCTTCGTAACTTAGCGAGTCCCTGTCTCAAAAAGTAAAAAAAATGGGCTGGGGGTGCAGCTCAGTGGTCTAGCACTTGCAGAGCATGCAAGCGTGAGGCCCTGGGTTGTACCCCCAGTAACGCCAAAAAAAAAAAAAAAAAAAAAAAGAGTAGAACTTGGAGATTTTAAGGTGCAGTAAAATCAAGCCACTTTGATTCACCTTTGGAAGGCACAACATCTATCAAACATCATTTTCATCTCCTTTTCACTTTTTTATGAAGATTTGTAAGGCCACGAGCAAATGTCAACAAAAGAAGATTTGTGGAGAGAAAGGTGTGGGGCTGGACAGCTCAGCCAAGAGTGGAATCCTTATGGGGAGGGCTGCTTCCATCGGTGAGCCCAGGGGTCAGTCACATATTTCAGCACCATGATCCCTAATCAGACTTAAGTTCCTCACGGAAATTCTAGACAGGAATCAACGAGGTGGCTATGATGGAAACCTGACTCACGCCACCCAAGCATCTGAACCCAAAACCACGACAGCATAACTAGAAGGCTAAGCATCTAAACAGAGGGATGAGGAGCTGGCATGGTGGAGCACGCCTGTAACCCCACCACTCAGGACACAGAGGCAGGACAGCCACAAGCTTGAGGCCAGCTTGGTCTACACAGCAAGTTCAGGTCAGCCAGGGCTACACAGCGAGACTCTGTCTCAAAAAACCACGACAACAACAATAAAAATAATAATAAATATAACTAAAAAAATAAAAACAAAAAGCAAGAAGGAAGCGGACCTACTCCTGTGCTCTCCTGGGAGGTAGAAACTACTTTAGCAGACGAGATCTTCCATGCATTAGAACTGCAAGGATCTCTCTTCTGTTCGGTGATTTAGCGCATTTTCATTTCCAGTAAGGAAACAGCTGCCAAAGACCTCAAATGTCCCTTTGGCACGTGTCAGGTGTCACGCACAGGCCTTGTGGCTTCACCCAGGCCCAGAGCACGCTGCGCCTCTTCTTCACTAGTCTACACTGTCCCTCAACTTGGCCATAGCTTCTTCTCTAACCACTACAGGCAAGGAGACCTCAAACACTGTTCAAGTTTACACAAGATCCCACGAATCTATATTCAGTAATGTATTTTTGTAGTTTGGTTTCTATCGAATCTATGAAACCTGGCCATTCATTTTATCCAAACACAAACACACAACTCTGTTGCATGTTTGAAATTTTTAATTAAAAAAAAAAATGGGGGGGAAATACCCCATGGCACCCACACTTCTAGATTATTTTTTAAATAAGCCAGGAAAGCAATTACCTTTCCTGGGTTTATTTACAATTCTGAATCCCATCACATTCATGAGAGAGACTGTCTTCCGTATTATGTTTTTGACTCACCCAGCCTGTTCTACCTTCAATGTATTCATATTCTCTTAATGTACCTTTCTGGAGGCCCACTACCAGCGTATACACCTCCTGGATCCATGGAGTTCCCACATCCCACACCATATGGCATGGACCACACGGCTTATCTTTCCACTCACAATAATGTCAGGTGATCAAGTGCATTGCTGCTCTGGACCACAGGCGGCCACGTGGTCATGAGCAGAAGGCTGTCTCATGCTGAAAGAGGTTCCTGTTACTTTAAAAAATTGTTTCATATGTGGACTTTTATTTTTAATCATGTTGTTGTTGTTAGGTGCTGTCACGTTGGTTTCTGACTCATAGTGACCCTACATACAACATGCAAAACACTACTGTCAGTGCTTCTCTGCTGTTCATAGGGTTTTCAATGGCAGATTGATTTTTGGGAGGGGGTTGCCAGGTCCTTCTCCCAAGCCTACAGCCTCTGGTGTTCCCAGGCGGTCTCCCATCCAAGTACTAACCAGGTCCGACCCTGCTTAGCTTCCGAGATCTGACAGGATTGGATGCCACAGGGCTACGGCTATAGGTTCATTTTTAATCACACAATGAGTTAAATGCATATGATTAGTAAGCAGGAAAACCCTTACCAGTGAAACCTGAAAGTCCTCACTCACACTTTTATATGATGCTACTAAGGTTTTGTCTCTTCCTATTCTACTAGTTTTCTGTGTTGCTTCATACTTTAAAGGTTTCTAGAGTTGAGATCACTGCTAATTAGCATCTTGTGCAACACTGGCTGCCTTGCTGAAATCCCAGGCAAGCTGGGGCCTCTGTCTTCCCTTTATTGACAACTTCATTCTGCATCAGAGACTGGGTTTAGATGAAAGAGATACTATTTCCGTCTTCTCTCCTCAAAATTATCCCTGAGAAAGCTACACCACTATTCTTTTTAAGTCAAGTAACCATTTGCCTCTTTCCCTTGAGCTTTTCTAGCAGCTCAAAGTTCCTAGGCTTCGTCTGTGTCTTGAAAAAGCATTTCATATACAGCACATTCCCTGCCGTAAAACCTGAGCTATGAGCGGTCTCTGTCCAGCATGGCTGTGTAAGCGGGCTTGCTTGAGTCGAGCTGTGAGGCAGTGTGGGGTGTGTCAGGGGTGTGCACTCTTAAACATTCCCTCTTAAGATACTCCAGAACAGCCCATCAGCATGTGAGGTCAGAATCCGGGCAATTTAGACATCACATGCAAACTGCCTACCCAGAAGCCATTTTCCACCTAGCACATGCTGGTAGGACCTCCCTAAGGCTACAGAAGCCAGAAAGCTCAATCGCCCTTCCCCCGCCCTTGTAGCAGGGTGCCAGTTTGCACCCCGATTCTGGCCAATGAGAACTGAGGGGAAGCGTGATGGGGTTGGAGATACTGCTTCCCTGGCGGAGAGAGGGGCAGACACGCACTGCCACCCCTCTGACGGTGGATACTGTCATTGAGGAGCTGGTGCTTGGAGCTGGGCATGGCTTGTGATCATGACAGGAAGGCTCCAAAGAAGCACATCCCAGCCAGGACACCAAGTACCAGCACCTTCAGCAAAGCCCTGATGTTTAAACCACTAACGAGCATCCTGTTGCTTGCTGCCAAAGGACCCTAGTGGGAAGAATGAAGAGGTAACAGTGAGGTAGAAGAAGAGAGGAGGAGGAGGAAGAGAGGGAAGGGGCACAGAAAGAACAGCAGCTGCCCCTTGTTAGTGCAGGTGGAATATGTCTAATCTGAAAATCTGAAATCCAAAAGCTTTTGAGCTACATAAATTATTATTATTATTATTTTTAATTTCAGGGTATTCAGATTTTGGATTTTCAGAGTAGGGATTCTTAACCAGTGAAGTCTATGCAAAAACTCCAAATCTGAGACACTTCTGAGCCCAAGTATTTCAGATTAGGAATATTCCACCCACACTTAACCATGTGCCAGGCATTGTGCAGGACACCTAGCACAAACAATCAAACTGACACAATGAAACAGTCCTCTCAAGCAGATACTTTATTTCCACTTCACAAATGAAAAAATAAAGGACAAATCCAGCCTGGAGGCACACACCTGTAATTCTAGCACCTGAGAGGCAGAGGCAAGAGGATTGCAAGTTCAAGGTCAGCTTGGGCTACATGGTGAGACCCTGTTTCAAAAGCTAAACAGAACAAAAACCTAAAGAACCCAGAAGTGGACAGAAACAAGTGACAGAGCTTGGATTTAAACTCAAGGCTGAAGGACTTCAGAGACCACAGTAAATGCTGGATGACAACCCCCAAGCATTTGTTGCGCATATGGAGAGTTCTGGAGGAAGCAACAATATGGCGACCACTCTGTGGGCCGAGGTTCCAGCCACTGACCTTTTCAGCCTTCTGGTGGAAAATGGAGGACATGTCCAGCAAGGTGCTGCGCTCATCCAGGGCTGCCGCGAATGCCTTCCACTCCTGCTCCAGCTGATTTGCAATCTGCTTGATCTGCTGAGAGGCATAGTGGCCAGATTCCACCAGGCGATTGGCCACTGACATGATTCGGTTTATATTTACATAGACGTTCTGCAAAAGAGGCAGGAGAAGAGGGCAATGCACACAGGAGGCTCTTCTCTAAGAAGCCCAGAGAGTACTTTCTTCTAAAACAGATCCTGCAACCAAAGTTACCCTCTTAGTGACGGAAGAATCACCTGGTATACATACAGTACTCTATGGTACTATACAATGGTACACATCTTTGCTCTCTGGAGTTCCATAAACCCTAAGCTTTGGTTCCTACTTCTATTTTTATAAGTGTAAATTTATAAATCAACTAGCTGAAACGCATAATGGTTAATGGCAAACAATCAAATACACAAGTGGGCGCACACAGATGTACTATCACTCGTTTCTTGGCTTCCAAAACTGACAAGGATCCAGATGGCAAGCCTACCGACAAGGAGTCACAAAAAAACGAAGGAACCCCAGGTGTCAGTTTAACTGGAACCCAGAAACGAAAAAACATGTACTTAGTACCCAAAGGCTATTTGTGGGAAAACAAGCTCCCAAGTCATCTTTTTGGTGTTAACTGAAAGCCTCCTATAAGTAGAACCACTTTCTCCCAGAAATATGAACGGAGGTAGAATCATACCAAGGCCGTGTCCAAAGTTTAAATAAAGCTTTCCTACTCTATTGAAATTCGTATCTTCAAGTCCACCAGCTTACTGCAAAAATAAGGATTGTTGTTGTTAGGTGCTGTGGAGTTGGTATCCAACTCATAGTGACCCTACTTACAACAGGTGAAACACTATTGCCAGTGCTTCTCTGCTATTCATAGGGTTTTCAATGGCGGATTGGTTTTTGGGAGTGGGTTGCCGAGTCCGGCTCTCCAGCCTACAGCACCTGGTGTTCCCAGGCGGTCTCCCATCCAAGGACTAACCAGGCCCGACCCTGCTTAGCTTCCAAGATCAGATGGGATCAGAACCCCTAAAATGATAGATGCTTCTTTGGCCTCTCCCACTTTTGCCCTTAATCTAATTACCCAATCTGTCCAAACACCTCCATCTTTCCTCCCTTCTTTCTCTGCCTGTGACCTTTCTGACCCACTCCACCCCTGCCTTGCCTGTGACACTAACACAGCCTCCTCCCTGCCCTGACAGCATCTGCTGCCCACCAAATAAATGACCTCAAGAACTCTCTTGTCCGTTCCTTCTTTGCAACTTCTTTTATTCGTCCTTTCCTTCTATTTCTGACCCAAGCAGAACTCAGTAGTCGTCTCAGTCTGGGATTAGAAGCCACAGGACTCTGGCCCAAATTACCTCTCTAGGCTGTACCTGAAGCCTGGAATCAGCTAACAGACCTTGCACACCTGAAGGGGCGGGGAGAGAGGGAACCCTGTGTGGCTGTTACACTCTGAGCCATGACCAGCGGGGCTGGACCTCACTGACTGGCGGGCGGCATTAATGCTCCGACTCCTGTCCTTTGCGTTCACAGCGATGGATCCCAGTTTGGATCTGGACTGTCCCTGGGAGGCTCACATGCTGATGGCCGACTGAAGGCCTGATTCCCAAGCTGGTGGTGCTTTTGGGAGGCAGGACTCAGCTGGAGGAAGTAGGTCGCCAGGGGCGTGGCCTGGTGGGGACCCTGATCCCTATCTCTCCCTTTGCTTCCCAGCCACCATGAAGTCAACAGCTCTCTGACCACAGCACTGCCTGCCATGGTGATTCGAACTCACTACAGGCCCAGAAACAAGGGGAGCCACAGGACCAGGGACTGAGCCCTCTTGCAGCTGGGGGCTGAAAGCAAATTTTTCCCTTTTAAGTCGCTTATCACAGGGGTTTTGTCCCTGCTAGGGAAAGACACTAATGTACAATGCCTCCCTGTGCTCACACTCATTCTTTCTCTTGCTTACTCCCTCTTCTTAAAGCGATGTGATGAGATTTGCTAACCTTGCTTTTCCTGAGCCCTTACAGAGAACAGGCTCCTCCCAATGACTGTTGGAAAGAGGGCAAGAAGACATCCTCAGTGGTGCCCTGGGGAAGAGCGTTGCACTCAGGTGGCTCCACTGTGGGTAGCACCAATGGAACTCACCCGTATTGAGATTCTGTTACAGTATCCGGTATTACTTTTGTTTCCCAAGCAGACTGGACCAGTCTGTGTATTACACATTTTTCCTCTCTCCATCGCTTACAGCCCACACACTAAATAAGCAGCCTGTACACCGACACTGGCAAGGGGCAACTCTCTACTAAAAATACCTACCTAGAATACTACCACCATAGCTTTCATAAATATCTGTTACAGCAGAATGAACACAATTCTTGGTATCCATTAATATGATTTTTCAGACTGTCCACTTTACTATCTGGTATTTTAATTTTTGTCAAAAAACGTTCAAAATACCGTAGATAGCAGGAAAAAGGGCTGAAAGCTACTAGACCTTGCTGTGCATAAATAAATGTCATGGACGGTTGCTGGGTTCATGGAGGGGTTGAGAAGGAGGGGCAGGACAGGCCTGGAAAGCTCCCGCCATTATTGTCCCCCACCACTATACAGAGCTACCACATTCTTTCTCATTGAAATTTTAATTTAAAAAAGTAACACGAATGGATTATAGAATGTCAGAAAAAAATAATTAAGTCTAAAAAAAGGAGGGGGGAGATGGAGACATCCCTCCTACTCCTAGGAGTTCCTCATCTGCATTAATTATGTTTTTAATTATATTGATAACAGCAGAGGTAATGGCTGCCGTTTACTGAGTACTGACTACGTGTCACGCACTATGCTTGGTCTTTTACACGTGCAGAGTAAACACTGTAGGACCATGGAGGGTACACAGTATCTTCACTTGACAGATTAGGCGACTGAGGCTCAAACAGCATGCCCACGGCCACAGAGCACACAGCAGAGTCAGAAGCAAAAGCCCTCTATCCGCAGATGCGCTGGAGGCCCCTGCTGCCTGGGAGGGGCCGGTAAGGGGGCTGCTGAACACCTCCCCTCCCTACATCAGTCACAGGCTAGGATCCGCCTGTTCTGACGAGAGCTTACCATACAGTTCATGGCAAAGTGATTGTGCTGCGTCTGAAGCTCCATGGCGTGAGGGTGGCTGGTCCCGATCTCCGTGTAGCTGTTCAGAAACAGCCCTTTGTTGTGTGTGATCCAGTCAAACATCTACCGGAAGGAAAAAGACAATCTGGAATCACTGCAGACAGGGAAACAGCTCATGGTGCCATGCCAAGAAAGGGTGACTTCCTTCCTCAGACAGCTCTCGGTGTCTGCGCTCCAAAGAGTCCATACTTCTAAGGACAGCAGCCTGAACTTGTGGGATCTACAGGGAAACTTTTTTCTACTGAGGAAGACTTAAGAAGCAGATGAGAGCTATTTAAATCCCCAAGCTAATGAGAAACTCTTGTCTTCCAACGTGTAGCCCAGCTCCCTGCCACCAGGAACTGCTTCATTTGTCACACTGCTTTCCAAACTAAAGACCTATAGGTGGAATTAGGGGTTACGGGTGCATGACTGGGTTTGTTTGACTCTGCCCACAGATTACTGACAGCAACATCCACGACTAAAATACCACATTCATTAATGTAAGAAGTGTGGAGAAACCTGAGCAAATGCATGCAATAAAACTTACCAGAAAAACTAAAAGGACTTGAGAATTTTAACAATGTCCTTCCTCTTACAGTTTAAGATACATGCTACTCGGACAAGGGTGTCAACTGTCACAAGGAGGGGTGGGGGTGTGGCTCAGTGGTAGAGTATTTGACTACCATAAGCAAGACTTGGGTTCGATCCCCAGCACATGCCAAGGGACATGGCAGGCAGATTCACAAGGAAAACATTTAAGGAAATAGAAATTACTGACAGTTTTGTTGCAGTGTCTTGAATAAGAATCCGGAAGACTACAACTAGTTTTTATAGCAATCAGAAAGAAGATTTTCTAGTGTCTTTGACAAGCCACGACCTAAAACCAAAGTACACTGACAGGTTAAAAGGTTGCCAAATAATAATACTGGAGGGACTCTTTCAAAAGGTCCTTTTATATTTTGTATCCAATATTTGTAATAGCTTTTTACTTTACAAAATATTCACTACGTAAAAAATATTAAAAAAAAATCAATGAGCTCAAACTATGAATGACTAATTCACCCATGTTCACGGCTCTGCAACATGGTCCTGTTTGCAAGTGTCTTCTTTCCACACTGGAAAGACTGCATTAGCTGGTAAATGGCAAAAATTCACTTTGACCCATTGACTTAACTGGTGTACAAAACATGAACACATAGGTAATTACTGCCTGCCTTACCCAGAAACTCATCTTTAATTCATTACTCACCTTATATTTTACAAAACACACTCAAATGTGGGTCTGAATGGGGTTTTGTCGATGGCTTTACAGGAAAGAGCAGCTGTTAGCAAAATGCATGCATAATTACTGCTTTCAATAACACAATCCTCTGAAATTGTCAATCTTCTAACTAAACATATCATTCTTGTCTATCTTATAGGCATTCTGCATCGAATTATCAATAATTTGAACTCAGAATTTCTTTCTTCCTTTTTTTTTTTTTTTTTTGCTGTCCTAGGGGTTGAACCCAGGGCCTCGCGCTTGCATGCTTTGCAAGTGCTGGACCACTGAGCTGCACCCTCAGCCCATTTTTTTTACTTTTTGACACAGGGTCTCACTAAGTTACGCAGACTGCCTCTGTTCTCAAACTTGCGATCCTCCTCCCTCCGCCTCCCGAGCTGCTGGGATTATAGGTGTGCGCCACCGTGCCTAGCCGAACTCAGAATTTCTAAAATAGCACTGTTCTGCACAAGTACAACTGGAAATGAGATTTAAATGTGATCTCTGAATGACCCTTGATGGTTTCTAAGCACAGGGGTGAGCCCAGGCCTACTTCTCTCCACCTTCTCTCTCCCTCCGTTCACCTGACCACATCAGCCTTGGCTGCCCAGACCCACGACCCAGGAGCTCCCTTCCGTGGCTTGCTTGGTGTGCCCTCCCGCCTTCCTGCTCTTTACCTTCTCGGCATCCTGCTCAAAGAGCCGCAGCTGGAAGCACTGGTCCAGCTTCAGCTTCCGCACGTGCCACATCTGGTGCAGGTGCTGCCGGGTGGAGTGCAGCCGGTCCAGCATGGTGGACACCTTGGGCAGGAGGTTCTGCAGGTCCGCGTTGCCCGACCCCGAGTTCTTTTTGGGAAAGCTGTCGCTGCTCTGGATCCTCTGAAGCAGCTTCTGGCCCTCCAGGTCCAGGTCCTCTATGGGGGCCTTGATCACCTTCTTCTTCAGCTGCGAGTGCTCCTCGATCATGTTCCGGGCCCCCTCCAGGTCCTGAGGCAGCTCCTTCTTGGCCAGGATGTCCTGCAGCTCCTCCAGCCGGGACAGCATGTGGGCGGCGTTGCTGATGTAGTCCTCGAACGCCACGCGGACTTCAATCCACTCTTCGTGATTGTACTCCAGGCAGCCATCGAACTCGGGGGTGAGCTGAGAGGGATCAACTACTTTGGTAAGGCCTTCTAAAGAGACCATATTTGTCTTAAGGGAAAAAAAATTACATATGAGAAGATGAACCGATCTGATAGGGTCTTAACATAGTGCACACTGCAGTGCTTAGTCACAAATTTCCAAAGGTTAAGTACTCTATTTATGTTGTTGTTGTTAGGTGCCATCGAGTCGTGTCTGACTCATAGCGACCCTTAGAGGGTTTTCAATGGCTGATTGCTTCGGGATTGCCTCGGGAGTGGATTACCACATCTTTCTCCCATTTTTGCAGTGCCGGGAATCGAACTCAGGACCTCAGAGACTGCAGAGCAGCACTCTACCAACTGAGCTAAATCCCAGCCCCAATCTATTTATAGAAAGCATAATATATCTGGCTCTACCCCCCAAAAAAACAAATGTGAATGAGAGAAGCATCATCAGTACAATGAAAAATAAATCCATTAGAGTAACAAATGTAAGTTAGCTGGAATATTTAGGTATTATAGAATCATGTACTTCACAGGACTTAAAGCGATTGATTTCTTTCCAAGAATGTGATTAATCCATTATCTTGGGCTCATTTAACCAGGAAATGCGTTAGGTTGTAAGGATGGAGCAGAGAGTTCAGAAGTTTCACTTTTGCAACTGTGTTCTTCCACCCATTTCTCCCCATCCCTGCCACTGGTCATCTCATTCCCAATAGCAAACTACAGAGGTTCCCTCCTACCTGCCATCAAACTAAGGTGTTGCTCATGGGTTTCAAAACCCCTTCAAGTACACTCACATAAGGGCTGCTTAGGAAATGGTAAATGCTACTCTAAACAGCCTGCCTTCAGCACTCATCCTGTCCCGCTCCCATTTCCTATCAAGGAATAGATTTCAGGATATGAATGACTTTTTCAAAATTTAGAAAATATCCCAGTTAGCAAGAAAGCCAGTGGAGGCTTTCACAGAACTAAAAACAAAGGATATGTCTTGTCCATTGTAATAATCGGCTGCACTTCCAAGCCGCTGGAGTGTTACATATAGTCTGTCCTAACAGTCCAATGTAATAGTGACAAAATTTTAGTTAACTACAGTCTAAGCAAGAAGTCTTAACCTCACCCAATCAGAATATGAAGGCGAATACTATTATTATGCCTCAAGGAAAACATGGGGTAGGGGTGATGAAACACAAATTCAAAGGAAAAAGAGTATGGCCTAGAATCAAAAGATAAACAGAGACAGACTAATTTAACTCCACCTCTCTCACTTCTAGTCTTACAAAAACCTAAAAACCAGCACCTCTATGCTTGCAGGCTATAAGAAACAGCAAACAAAGCCAGGCGCAGTGGTTATATGCCACTTATCCCAGTAACTTGGGAGGCTGAGGCAGGAGGACCATGAGTTGGAGGCGAGAGACAGTCTGTGGGACTTAGCAAGACCCTGATTCAAAACAAACTAACAAAAAAATTAAAATGGGCTGGGGGTGCAGCCCAGTGATAAAGTACTTGCAAACTATGTGTGAGGCCCTGGGTTCAACCCCCAAGTGCTATTTAAAAAAAAGAAAGAAAGAAAGAAACAAATAAAGAAATTAAAAGAAAAAGAAAGCGAGTGAGCAAACAGCAAAAGGTCCAGAAAGGGACTTGCTCCCAGCCCAGCACTTTTGCCTACAATGCTACTGTGGACCCATTCCTGTCTGTCTGCTGGACTTTCAATAACCTCTATGGAAGTAACCACTTAGAGAGGCTGCTAATCAGGTGCAGACCACCAGTTCAGTGGGAAAACTGGGAGAGGGACCTTTAAGAGCTCACAGGGAGAATTCAAAATTATACTAGGAAATACTTGCCTGAATGCATACCATTACTATTACTTAAAATACACATAATTAATATAGCACACTTCAAATTCTCCATCAAGTAACTAAGACCCAATAAATTATCTTCCAAAACCACTACTTCTTGTGTGTGAAGATAAAGGTTCACTTTCTTTTATTTAACCCTCTTCAGTGTAGTTTCAAATTTACATTAAAACTAAATTCAGATTTCAGGTAGGAAAATGAGTACTATGAAATGACATTCAAAAATCCAAGTAATATCCATGAAAAGTCTAGCCTATCACCTAAAAAGTTAACACTTTTTTTCTTTTCTTTCTTTCCTTTTTTTTTTTTTTTTTTTTTGTGGTACTGGGGGTTGAACCCAGGGCCTTACACTTACATGCTTTGCAAATGCTGGACCACTGAGCTGCACCCTCAGCCCATGTTTTTTTTGTTTTTTTTTTTTTACTTTTTGAGACAGGGTCTCGCTAAGTTATGCAGACTGCCTCTGGTCTCGAACTTGCGATCCTCCTCCTTCCACCTCCCGAGCCGCTGGGATTACAGGCGTGTGCCACCACGCCTGGCTCAAAAGTTAACACTTTTTAACTTAGTATCATTTCCCTTAAAATACACGAATACATACATTGAAGCTCAATGTTCAGCAGAGTTGGCGGAAGCAGCAAGCTGTTCAACCAGAAATTGTTCTAATATATTATTAGAAAGTATTCCAATTTTATTACAGAATGAACTGATTTTCAAACTGCCAGGAATGCTTTCCTCACACAATTACCTCATTACACAGACCACATCAAAAGCCTTGTCAGAACTGCAGGAGCTTAAGGAGAGGAGGGCAACGGTGGGGAAGAATTAAGGTAGTAGGTTGAGGTTTGCTTTTGAAAACTGGCTGAAAAACAGCAGTTTTGAGCCGGGTGCAGTGGTGCACACCTGTACACCCAGCGGATTGGGAGGCAGAGGCAAGAGGATCACAAGTTCGAGACCAGAGGCAGTCTGTGTAACTTAGTGAGACCCTGTCTCAAAAAGTAAAAAAATAGGCTAGGGGTGCAGCTCAGTGGTCCAGTACTAGGAAAGCATGCAGGTGCGAGGCCCTGGGTTCATCCCCCAGTACCGCAAAAAAAATAATAAATAAATAAAATAACAGCAGTTTTGTAAGCCTAACTAATTCAGGATTCTGCTTAGTTTTTAAGGGAACATCTCCATTTTCATAAATCAGAGACTTCATAGGTGAAGTGACAGACCATCTCATAGGTGAAGTGACAGACCATCCTCTCCAATGTCAACGAGATGACCGCCGTCTCCTCCACATTTCTCCCTCAGGAAGTCTAAGGCTAGGCCTTCCTCCCTGCCGTTCCCCCATCCCCAGGGCTCAGGCACCCATAATGAACCTGCAGCCATGCAAAGCCCCGTGCTGAGCGGCAGAGCCCTTCATATGAGGTGCCGGGAATAGACTTCTCGCTCCAGGGTCCACGTGGTCCCCTCAGCAGCCCCACACCCTAATCCAAGAGAATTAAAATCTAGACCTTGGATCATAGGTCCCGCTGGGGAAAACAAACAGAGCTTTGTTATAACTCATCCTACATAGCATGTGTACGTAAGGCACGCGGGTCCTGTTCAACATGTGGTTGTAAAGATCTGCCGTCAGCCTAAGTGGCGGGAATAAGTCAACCTCTACTAAACCGTGCCTGTGGGCTTGGGGTGGCTACCCAGGGGAAGTTACCTCAAATTCAAATTTAGAACTGCCGAAGTTCGTCCTCTGTTTCTGCCAGAAGTTGTCTGGCTTGATGATCAGAGCGACGTGGATGCAGCAGGGGAAGGACTCCTGCAGGATCTTCAGCAGCGGCTTGATGGAGTCCCACTTGGACCCGCGCATGTCCACGATCACCGTGAAGCCGCGCTTGCAGACCTCCTCGCTATGGAGAGAGAACACAGCCTGAAGCCACTGTGGCAACTCCTGCCAGGCAACTCTCGGCCTGCTCAGAGTTCTGCTGGGTCAGACATGGCTTCCTTCCTCCTGCCTGATGTCAGGAAGGAGCTGCGCACTGACCTCAGGACCAGAGGGCACTGCCGTCCCACCTGGGCAGTTCAGCTCTGTCTCTACCCTCCCTGGCGCAGTAAGAGATCAGAACCAGATCATACTAGCATTGAGGAAGCATGAGGAATTCAGGGAAGGTTCAACCTCACAGACCTTTAGAATTTTAATTCTGTGTTTATGGTCTTGCAACGTGTCTTCCTCAGGAGGAAAATGATAACCACTGTGTCCATTTCTGGGGCCTTCTGAAGACACCAGTCCAGAAACTTCTACAGGCCAACGTCCCTGGAAACACCCCACTGGTGTCAACTCACAATGGCATGCAGAGCCCAGGTTCGGGACCGTAGTTACCCTAGGAATGCCAGAACCACAGCACTGAAAATGCCCCCACCAGCCTGGCTGGCCATGCTGAGACCTTCCCAATGGCCAGTTTATTCCCTTTCGTCCTATTCCTGGCCCTTAAGCTTCCTCAGAGGTTCTCCATGTACAGTCCACTCATCCATGGGGTTCATGACACCCTTTTGGCAGGCTCTGTGGGGGCAAATCTAGTTTTATAACAGTTATTGTTTGTTGTTTGGTGCCGTCGAGTTGATGCCCGACTCATAGCGACCCTACATACAACAGGGGAAACTATTGTCCATGCTTCTCTGCTACTCATAGGGTTTTCAATGGCGGATTGGTTTTTGGGAGTGGGTTGCTGGGTCCTGCTCCCAAGCCTACAGCACCTGGTGTTCCCAGTTGGTCTCCCATCCAAGGACTAACCAGGCTGGACCCTGCTTAGCTTCCAAGATCTGACAGGATCGGATGCCACAGTGCTATAGCTGCAGGCATTTGTAACAGTACTAACCCTTTATTTGACTTTTCCATTCAGCTACACTGATGGTTCAAAAGCCATGGTGGTAACAACCCTGGTCCCTGGCACAAATCAAGGCCATGCTAGGAGTAATCATATTCTTCCTCTTTGGGTTCCTGACAGTTCAACAAACAACCCAGTTTCAGCTGGGTACAGTGGCTAGCACCAGTAGTCGCAGTACTCAGGAGGCCGAGGCAGGATGGTCACCTAAGTCCACAAGTTCAAGCCCAGTCAGCTCCTAATTTCATTAACTTGCAACCCCTGAGTACATGGGAAATATATAATAATGCACATCTGCAAACATTAAACAAGAGTCAAGGTGTCCTTAAATAGGTTGAAAAATACATGGTCTATGTTGTTACTTTGGTACTGGCTTCCAAATGGCCCCACAGCGGAGGAACCACTGTAATTTCACTAGCCCAGGCTGAGCTCTAATAGTCCATTCCAGCTACTGATGCCAGCACCAGACATTAATGAAATAATGACTGCCTGCAAGGACTTGGACACACACACCTGAGACCCAACTGAGTCATGAGGCTGTGAGGTTTTCAACTAATGAAAACGTACTTTGATGATAGGAAAGGCACTCGAGATTTTCTGCCTCATGTAATTACCCTAAAATGCTCGTCTCAACTGAAGATTCAGAAAACGAATTGCTACCACTACAAAATGCTAAAAAGGAAAAAAAGAAAGAAAGAAAAAGAAAAAGTAAAACTAAAAGCCAATTTCATGCTCTCTTACACAGGCTCGGCTCCCCTACCCTTTACCCCTTCCACCCCATTTTCTTCCTCGATTCATACCGTCACAGAAACTGGCATTCACAGTTTGACAGATGCAAAGTTCGTGTGACAGTCACATCAGTATAAGAGGGTGTGTTCCATTAATATTCAAAAAGTGTGTGTGGTGTAGAACCCAGTCGTGGGAACGTGTGTTAAAGTCAAGAAGAAAAACAGGTGATCCAGTGGCCCGGCTCCTCACCCAAATGCTGACGATGCTCAGCAATGAAGCCACCGGCCTGTTAACGCCCCCATATGAACATGAACTGCGGATGACTTCACCTTGGCTCACACGTGCCTCAGGCTGTCACACACTTCTCCCCATCCCAGCAGGTCCCAGGCCACAAGCATTGTTTGTTTTCTGGCCCCCTTCACAAAGTCTAGAGGCAAAGGTCTCCTCAAATTTCCCAAGTCACAGAAATCAAGCATTCTAAGTCTCTGTGAGTGGGCTGGGATTTAGCTCAGTTCGTAGAGCGCCGCTCTGCAGTCTCTGAGGTCCCAGGTTCGATTCCCAGCACCACAAAAATGGAAGAAGGACATGGCAACCCACTCCCAAGGCAATCCCGAAACAATCAGCCATTGAAAACCCTATGAGGGTCAGTATGAGTCAGACACGAATCGACGGCACCTAACAACAAGTCTCTGTGGGTTCTTATGGGGTTGGCAATTCTGCATGACGTCACTCATAAAAACTCCAAGGCTCCAAAGGTGCTGGGACTGGCAGAGCTCTGGAGAAGGGCCCCACCCTGTAGAGGTACTCCACTCCAGGCCCACACGGTGCGTTCCCGAGTGGAGACTGAAAGACTGACTATGGCAAAGCACTGGTGTTTACCAGCTGCTCTTTGGCAGACTGCACTTTAAGCATCAGTCTTCACCCTACCAAGATAAATTCCCTTGCAGCCCGTCTTTCTCCTCACGCAGCCTCATGCAGTGTGCACATAAACTACAAAGCCCTGCCACTGGAAAGAGGCTTTACAAGGAACCCTGAATAACTCCAGCCTGAGAAAACAAAACCAAAGGGACGCATGGCGAGCATGGTCTGCAGGAGGACTGACCATTCTCCTTCCAGCATCAAACTGTTACCACCCCATGGCTTCCCAAGCAGTGAAAACAGCATGAGAACTGGGCTGGAGTACACAGCCTTGCCATGCATCCGTTCTCATCATATTAAAGCCAATCCTTCAGAGAGCAGCAACTTGCAAACACCCCAAATCTACTGCTATGTATGAATGGTGACTGGACATGCGCACTACCTGCAGGTGAAGTCTCCAAGCCCTACCTTTACCTGAGGACACTGATCTTTGGAAAATGTGACCTCATAACCAGTCACGTTAGCCATTTTACCTAAAATCCCCATGTTATCTTTAAGATAAAGAAAATTCAAACGGGAGCGGAGGAGCACAGTGGCGCACGCCTGTAATCCCAGCGGTTTGGGAGGCGGAGGCGGGAGGATCACAAGTTGGAGACCAGAGGCAGTCTGTGTAATTTAGGGTGACCCTGTCTCAAAAAGTTAAAAAAAAAAAAAAAAAAAAAGAAAGAAAAAGAAAGAAAGAAAGAAAGAAAGAAAGAAAGAAAATTCAGATAAAACTAAGGTCCCTAGCAGGGCGAGGTGGTGCACGACTGTAATCCCAGCGGTTTAGGAGGCAGAGGCAAGAGGATCACAAGTTCGAGACCAGAGGTAGTCTGTGTAACTTACCAAGATCCTGTCTCAAAAAACTAAAAAAATGGGCTAAGGGTGTAGCTCAGTGGTCCAGCACTTGTAAAGCATGCAAGAGCGAGGCCCTGGGTTCAACTCCAGTACCGGGAAAAAAACAAACAAAACAACAACAAAACAAAAACAAAAACAAAAAAAACCCTGAGGTCCCCTATCAACCCAGGTCTCTAAAAGAAAGAAATTCTACTTTTTTCAGTTCCTAGATGAAGAAAGAACCTTTATATATGAGTGTTCTCAGAGGAGCCAATTAATCATCTTCACATTATTTCATTAGTGCAACAGAGTGTCTTATCCATTTAGCTACAATAGAACATTCTAAAAAAGGTAAGATGTCCTAGAACATAATTAGTATAAAATAGAATTCCAGCCACAAAGAGCAGTAACCACCTAGAGATGCTGTCTTCCTCCCTGTGCAGGAATCCCAAAGATACCAGCAAGAACTGCTGCTGCCAGTGGTCCTCCTATGCACCAATGGAAAGGTCCACTGCACATTAACCCTAGGGACCCCCCCATCACTCTGTTATTTTTAGGGGGAGAGTGGAGGGGACCCAAGTAATAGCACTCAAACCAGCCCTAGCTGGTTTGTGTCCACCTGTGGGACTCAGAAGGAAACAATGGCAAAGGGAAAAGGGAAAGGCAAAGGGGAAATAATTGAAATAGAAAATAACTGGAGGAAAATAAAGAGTGAATATGAAAGAAGAAAATGATTGTGCTGTTTCTCAGGCAGCTACTGCACACCAACCACTGTGCTGAATGTACATAAATAAGCTTACTCAAAACTTGCAATGATCCCAGGATGGACTGATTATTGTCATATTTTGAATATCAGAAAATCAATAAAAGTAATCAAGTAACTGGTCCCAGGTCAGTCCATCCAATTCTGGGGCCCACTCTTTCCCTGTCCACACACTTCCTCACAGAGGAACACAGAGCTCTCACAGCTCAGAAGAATGTCAGCATGATGGGCAGAGGAGGGTCTCCGAGGTCCCCAGGACCTACACATAAAAGGAAAGCTGAGTTTATGCCACTCTCAAACTACAACAAATGAACCAACTGAAAAATTATATACAAGCAAACCCACCAGTCCAAAAAAACTCTTGCACCACTAATTTGCTAATGATATTTATGGATTCTATTGCTTGGCTGAAACCATACAGCCTCGTGCTCCTGCATGTCCCTTGGAGGCAGCGAATGGGCAGGACATCATGGGGAAGAGAGGACTCATTCTGTGGCCACACCTGTCCACGTGCACCACTAAGGCCTTTTCTCCACTATCACTCTCCAGATACAGCATTTGCACGTTAATTGCTCTTTAACTAAGGACAAAGAAATGGCATTTCTTGTCACTTGGGACTGTAAATAGAAAAGCAAATGGAGGCAATGAAATGAAAGGACTGTATTCACTAATCACAGAGTCATCAAACACATGTAAGCATTTGTGAGCAAGATGATATGATGTTTAGGGTTTGTTATAAAATACTACAGGGGAAAAACTAGAGAAAATATTGTCAAATCTGAAAATGTTGAAGCTGAGTGATAAGTATATGGATGTTGATTACACTATTCTCTTTACTTTTTGTATGCTCACAATCTCCACGAAAAAATTCTTATTTTTTAAAAAGCATGTCACCCACATGATACAAAAAGTAAGTGACGTGATTATTTGATATGAAACAAAAAATAATTTCTAACATTTACTATCAACATGGAATTCAAAACCAGATATTAATGGTCAAAGTTTTATATATATATATATAGTATTAATTATGTAAATATTTTTAAATCACATGGATATATACTAAATTCAGCTAACTTTCTCTCTCTCTCTCTCACCTCTTTTTCTTTCTTTTCTTTCTCTCATTTCAGTGGTAGGCTTTGTGCATGCTAAGAGCATGTTCCACCACTGAGCTATCCCCCCAGCATTAAGTTTTAATTCATAAAACTGTCCTTTCTATTTTGATATTTCTTTTTCAATCATCACCACAGAATCTAGCACATCAGAAGAACTCATAAGAATTCATAGCTATAAACTGCTACTTATAAATGATAGTGAGTAGTAGTTAACCTCTAAATGCTTTTCCAAGCCTATGAATGATTAGGCTGTCTCAAGAAGTAACAGGAAAAGCAGCAGCAAAAATGTTTTCCATCTATGTAAAGAGGGCCATGTTACTTAAGTTACTGGTGCCACATGGTAATTGTTTTCCCACCAACAATACCTTAAAAAAAAAAACTCAAGAATGTCCTCAGCAGGTCAAACCATCAAAACCAAAAGCTGACTTTTCATGAGCCTCTGCATGGGCATAGTTGTCTTCCCTAGTGAGTGTCAACCTCAACAGATAAGAGTTTTGTAAACTGCATGCTGTGGTGGGCCTATTACATTTACCTCAACTTTTAAAACCCCATTACATTATTCCTGATTACCTATTTTCTCTTGCATAACACATACTTTAAAGTTACTATCTAGTCTAGCTCTCACTATGACCAAGTTTTCTTTTTCACATCCTAGTTTGTTTAGTCTCTTAGGAAATGCACCTTCACTTTGCCACAGGTGTCATTTATGCCCTCTTTCTGCATAAGCCTTTCTGCAATGGAGATAGCCACAGGGTTGCCTTTTCTTTGTGGAGAAGCACACCTCCAGCCCTAAAGACACCCAACCTCTTGCTCCAGGCATGCCTGTATCCTTGGATTACATCAGAAGAGTATTCTTTTTCCAAAAAATAATTGAAACAATTATGTGCAGATTTTCACATGGGAGGGAATCTCCTCCATCAGTTGTCAGCTAGCTCTATGAGTAAAACCTGAATAATACATTCCTGGAGCAGAAACAAAGATTCTCCGTTCCTCAGGTATAGACACAGGCCAGTTCTACAAACTCACTGCTCCTCATTCCTGGGCTCTCTGGAAAATGAAACATGGCTTGTCCTTGGCATTCTTTACCATCCACACTGGAAATCTCCCTGACCATCACTAATGGAGTCTCTGGTTTAATGGAAGTGCTCACACTGATAACTCATTATATTAGCTGAGAAAGATTTTTAATGTGGCACAGACTTCATGATACACATCAAGAGAATACTTCTAAGGAACTGAATTCAGTATAAAGACAGAAATACGCAGTCAAAACCAGCCATGAGTTTCTGATGATCCAGTCCACTGTGCCTTGGTATGAGACTCATCAATGGCGACTGCCTGCTAGGTGCGTGGGATCCTAAAATCCACTCACAGCACACAAAACTCTTGACACAAAATGCTTGCCTTCTTGTCTGTGCATCTGGAGTGTTGTGCACAAGTCAACAACGGCTGCAAGATGGAAATAAGGAGAAAGATGGTGATTTTCATTTTATATCTGTCTCCTTAGAATTCAGGCTACTACTTAGCTGTTTTCTAAAGAGGACAGCGCCGTATCTCTTGGGATCGTGGAAAGAGTGACAAGCTATGAGCCACACAGAACTTACCTGGGAATGCAGGCTAGATAGGAAATGAGTCTCCTGAGATCCTCCTGCCGTATTCTGTCATGATTGCTGCGGGCTGGAAAGGTTAAAATGGGGCCTCCACGCTTATCTCTACCACCTAAAAAACAAACATTGGGACCACATTTAGACATGAGCAGGATCACGCAGGATTTTCCACATGCCATCGCAAGTGCAATATTGTCACTCATTCACTCAGTTAAAATGGTACCTAAACCAACCACACAAGTCAAGGATTGTGCAAAACCCTGGAGTCCTTTGTCATCTGAGCAGGGTGAGCCTATTTCATCTCCTCATGGGACCTGGAAGAAAAAGTCTGGGTTCTGAAGGACAAATCGAAGGTATTACAGATGGCCTTCTCTTTTTCTTCCCAGGGTTGGAAGACACTCCTTTCATGAGTTTTATATTCAAAGAGAAAAATGTTTTCATGAGAATGTGCTTCAACTACCTTAACCATCTCTCTTTCTTTCCCTCCCTCTCATTCCCCACTACCCTCCCCTTTTCTTTCCTCCCCTGCATTCTAAACTTTCTCTTTTCTTCCAGCCAAAGTAGAATCTTAGTCTTAAAAGGAAAAAAAAAAGAACAGTTTTCAAACTTTACACTAATGACCACTTCCATAAGCTGGTATTAATGGCATCTGGCCACCACCAAGGGTCAATCTTTTACCAATCTTTTACACAAAGCCACGTATACAAAAATAAGAAATGGGCATAAAAGAATTTTAAAGTGGAACTAATTAGCTCAAACACTTGAGAAAAATTACATTTCACCCTAAGAGTATACACCTTAGAGTATCTGACCTTGACACAAAGGTAGGGAGGTTTCTCATTAACATGTACATGACCCTAATGATGTCAGTTTGGCATCACGACTCATGATTCTCCTGTCTCAGCCTCCTGGGTCACTGGGATGCCAGGCATGCACCATGGCACCCAGCCACATGAACTTTCTAATATGATTTTTGCAATGACTTTGTTAAGAGGTTTTATATCCCAGCTTTATAAATACAGACACTGAGGCTCCAAAAGCTAAAATAAACATAAAAATCTATGTAGCTCTGTCAGACAGGTCCTTTGTCCTGAACAAGAACTATATAATCTTTCAACCTAGTGATTTCAGCTCTTTTTTAAAGTGGTAAGAAATGTCAGAGGATAACTACATAAAAATTTTAGTGAAATTATCACATTTATTCCTTGCATCAAGGTTGCCAGGAAAGCAGAAAAGGAAAATTTAGCCTTCTCAAGTAGATCCTTCATTTAGTTTAACAATTCTGACCTTACGTCAAACTTCAAGCCACAATATGAAATTCTTCTTTCCTGTGCATCAAAAGTCACCAGCAGAGGTAAAATTAAAAAGCAAGCAAGAAAGAAAACAAAAACAAAAGATGCAGCACAAGATACTGGTATTTTAAAAATACATTTTACCAGCATGGTTTTTATAACTTCCTAGAATGATTACACGCTCATTCTAAACAGCGATGAAACTTAATTCTGATTGTGAACGCTTAAAATGACCTATATGTAACTCTGTCATGCAATCTACACAAGCCTGAAATTATTTCTAACCCAGTAAGTGTGGTATTCAGGGGAACAACACTAAATCATAGGTACCAATAATTCCTCATGTAGTACCACAGGCACCAAATCCACTTTCTTTTCTTTTTTTTTCTTGTTTTTTTGGTGCTTTTTCTTCTCTTCTCTTTTCTGTTTCTTTTCTTTTCTTTTGCAGTTGGGGTGACTAAACTCAAGGCCTGGCACATGGCAGGCAAGTGCTCCACCACGGACCTGCAACCCTAGTACCTTTCTTCTTTTGAGACAGGGTCTTGCTAAACTGTGCAGGCTGCCTCTGGCCTTGAATTCACAACTCATGATCCTCCTGTCTCAGCCTTCTGGGTCACTGGGATGCCAGGCATGCACCATGGCACCCAGCCACATGCACTTTCTAATGTGATTTTTGCAATGACCTTGTTAAGAGGTTTTGTATCGGAGCTTTATAAATAAAGACACTGAGGCTCCAAGAGTTAAACATAAAAGTCTATGTAGCTCTGTCAGACCAGTCCTTTGTCCTGAACAAGAACTATATAATCTTTCAACCTAGTGATTTCAGTTCTTTTTTAAAGTGGTAAGAAAAGTTAGAGAATAACTACATAATGGGTTCCTAGACCTTTGGAGGGTGTGGGTAGGGGTGAGGGGAGTAACATTTGTGAATGAAAAACGAGAGGCAATACTGTTATAATGGCTAGATCATTACCCAAGTAATCTCTGAAAATATTAGGTATTATCTTTAGGATAATATGAATGGCTGTAGGTTTGCAGAATAGCTTATCCTCAAGATAAGACAAATAATAGTTTCAATAATTTTTGTTTCCTAATATCTTTTGTGCTTTTTAAAAAAGAGAATCCATCTTAAGCCGGGCGCACGTCTGTAATCCCAGCAGTTCAGGAGGCGGAGGCAGGAGGATGGCAAGTTCAAGACCACAGGCAGTCTGTGTAATTTAGTGAGACCCTGTCTCAAAAAAGTAAAAAAAATGGGCTGAGGGTGCAGCTCAGTGGGCCAGCACTTGCAAAGCATGCAAGCGCAAGGCGCTGGGTTCAACCCCCAATACCGCAAAAAAAAAAAAAAAAAAAAAAAAGAATCCATCTTTTCAATCAAAAATACTACAGATCAACAAGTATAACAGAAACTTCCTTTAAAATATGCTATTTGGATTAAAACATTCCCCTCACTTTTTGTATGGGAGAAGGATGTGGCAATCCACTCCCGAAACAATCAGCCTGACATAGTGCTGGGCATGGCACAGGACCAGGGAGTGTATCCTCTGCTATGAGTCGGACCCAATTTGACAGCATCTAACAACAATGGGCTGGGATTTAGCTCAGTTGGTAGAGTACTGTGCTGCAGTCTCTGAGGTCCCGACTTCGATTCCCAACACCACAAAAATGGGAGAAGGACGTGGCAATGCACTCCCAAGGCAATCCCAAAACAGTCAAGCCATTGAAAACCCTAGGAGGGTCGCTATGAGTCGGATGCCAATTCGATGGCATCTAACAACAACAACAATAATTTTTTGTAAAGAAAAGATTAGCATCGAACTTTTTTTTTTTCCTGGACCACCAATGCCTCCTAATGTTTGACTCCACAGGGAGAATAAATGCTGGTAACCCACATCAGACCTTCCTCCCTCTGGGTCGCTGTATCTCGCAACACAAGCAAGGCGTTCTCTACCCTGCGTGTGGGGAGTAGAATCCAGAATGTGCCAATAATAGGAAGTCACTGGGTATGCCTCTCCCACCCTGCTGTTCTGTTCACTCCAAACCTAAAGGCTTAGTTAGGCAACTGTGGGCCAAAGTTCTACCCACCTCGGCTGCACTCCTGCAACTCTGAGCTATAAAGATTCTCGCCAGGCTGGGAAGCACTGATGAGCGAGGAGTCTATGACTTGCTAGCAAGTTCATGCACCAAACCCTCCAGTCCATGGCCTAAGAGAAGCTTGTATGGCACTGAGGCTGAGCCTGGGGAGGAAGCAAGGTTCTTTTCCTTTCCCAGAATCATGGTTGTTGTTGTTAGGTGCCGTCGAGTCGTGTCCAACTCATAGTGACCCTCACAGGGTTGTCAATGGCTGTTTCAGGATTGCCTTGGGAGTGGGTTGCCATGTCCATCTCCCATTTTTCTGGTGCTGGGAATCGAACCCAGGACCTCAGAGACTGCAGAGCGGCGCTCTACCAACTGAGCTAAATCTCAGCCCCTTCCCAGAACAGAGCTGCAGAAAACTCACTAAGATAGTTTACAATGTCATCAAAAATCACCTACAAGCCGGGCATGGCAGTGTGTGTAGTCCTAGCACTTGGGAGGCTAACAGGGGAAGATTGCTTGAGCCCAGGAATCAGAGAGGAGCCCAGGCAACATAGTAACCTCATCTCAAAAGTAAAAAAAAAAAAAAAAAATCATTTATAAACTGGGACACACAAGCAACAACCGCCCCTCCAGACAATCCCTCCCCAAGTTTAAAAAAACATCTTAGGAGGAATGCAGCATTAATTCACAGGAACATGGTCTCTGAATTGCAGGGAGCTTAAAATGAACTCCACAGACATCTATGTAAGTTATATTCCCCAAGACTTAGGTTGGCTGCCAATGTCAGAGAAGGGACCCAAACGAGAAATGCGTCTGGGAAAGAAGCAGGAAAGTTACAAGGTCAAAGTTCTTGCTCTTTTTCCTGAACGATTAAAAATAACAATGCTGCAGCTCATAAAAGCTGTATCGACGACATCACTCAGATGTGTCTGTTGTCAACCCCAGCCGCACGGGGAGGCAGATGTCAGCCCTGTTTTTACAGTGAAAAGAAAGGGGCAGAAGATGAACTTCCTGTACCTCCCAATGTCACAAGAAGCCTGTGATCTACCTATGGTACCTCTGCCTGCCTGTAACCAACAGCTATCTGCCTATCAAACACTGCCTTCGTCACAAAGAAAAATCCAAAAGAGGAAGGTTTCTGTTCATAATGATGCTGTTTTATTTTCAATTAGCATACAAACACAGGATCCTCTCTACCCTTCCTCTCCCATATCCCATTTTCTTTCTCCAAGGCACTTCTTCCCTTCTAGTAAATAACTGGCACATTCTTTGTGGCTGCCTGTCTCCCCCACTAGGAGGTAAGCTCCACAGGGCAGGTCCCTTGGATTCATCCACTGATGCCATGATGCTCCCAAAACTTAGCACAAGACCGGCACATAAAAGGTTTGTTGTTGTTGTTAGGTGCCATTGAGTCAGTATCCGACTCATAGCGACCCACATGCAACAGGCGAAACACTACTGTCAGTGCTTCTCTGCTGTTCGTAGGGTTTTCAATGGCAGATTGATTTTTGGGAGTGGGTTGCCGGGTCATCTCCCAAACAAAAGGTACTGAGTAAATACTCACTGAATGAATTCTTCTTCCGCATTCCACACCACATTAACTAAAAATACCTACTATCGAGGATCAGTTAAGATAAAAACAGAAACGCCCGGATGAATATTCCTGTAGAAACACAGACGCTAAATGAATGGAGGTTTCTATTAGACAGAAGGTTGAGAAGGTCCTACAGGATAGCTGTCAATCTGACACCGATCATTACCTTAAACCCAGCAACCCCTTTTCCCTTGTCTTAAAGGTAAAACTCCAGGGCACTTGGTCTCTCAGCCCCAGCGTGTCCACAGACACAGGTACATTCAATCACCCCTCCTTTTTTTTTAATGAAATAGCAACTTACTTTTTACCCAGTTAGAAGGAACCGCAAGAACAGCGCACTTGCTTTGAGGAGTCTAACATACATTTGAACACAACAGCTACATTTTCGTCTCTGTGGCTCCTCTCAGTTTCTGGATTAGAACATCTTTAACAACTACTCTTGGGCTGGAGGCCTGGGGTTCGAGCCCCAGCACCACAAAATGAACAAACAAAAACTATTCTTTATACTATCTCACTTCCTGAGAGCAGAGTATAACACATACAGACTATGAAAGGCAGTCTTTTACAGAGGAAAACTCTGAAAGGACTTCGTTCATAAAAGAGAAAAATCATGACTAATGTCTAAGTGCCTGCAGCCGTAGCCCTGTGGCATCAGATCCCAGCAGATCTCGGAAGCTAAACAGGGTCGGGCCTGGTTAGTACTTGGATGGGGGACCGCCTGGGAACACCAGGTGCTGAAGGCTTGGGAGACAGATCCAGCAACCCACTCCCAAAAGTCAATCTGCCATTGAAAACCCTATGAACAGCAGAGAAGCACTGATAATAGGGTTTCACCTGTTGTACATAGGGCCGCTATGAGTCGGATACAGACTCAACGGCACCTAACAACAACAACGTCTAAGTGTGTTTTTAAATAACACACCTCTGTGAAATGGATGTCCACCAGGCCCCTCCTACAAGAAGAGCAAGCCAGGTGAGCAAACTGCAGCTCCACAGCACTTCCTGCCTATTCCCGAGAACCAAAAACTGCATATTCTACTGGGGACTCTGAGATGCCCTTTCGCAGCCTGCTTGGAAGGGACACCTTCTCAGTCAGTCACAGCCACCTCCTGCTATCTACATTCTCACAAGAATACTCACCACGGATGAGAAGCACCCCTTCCTTTCCAGGAGGTGCCACACATTCTGCAACATGGGCAGGTGAAGGACCGAGATCAGTCATCAGCGTTCTACTGGCAAACACAAACCTCAAGGCACCAAATCCCATGTTCCTGTCATTGTCCCACTTGTTAAGTGTGGAATGCCTGCCTTGCCCACAGAAAGCTCTTCCAGAAAAGTAACAGAAATGGCCATCAACAGGACACTGCCTGGATGATCTGTGGTCTACACACAAAAGTGGTTGTTGTTGTTAGGTGCCGTCGAGGCAGTATCCACCTCATAGCGACCCTCATAGGGTTTTCAATGGCTTGACTGTTTCGGGATTGCCTTGGGAGTGGATTGCCAGGTCCTTTTCCCAACAAGAGTGGTACACATCTGTAAAAAAAGAACGAGGACTCTGTGCTGCTGCTGTACACTGATGTCCAGGTTCGTCTTGGAAATGAAACCAAGTACAGAAAATGGTGCATCGTGCATTACTGTTTGTCTGGCGGACGGGAGATGAAAACAGACACGTGGACAGAGTTGTCCGTATCTTACAACCATAAGGAACAAGCTAAACCTCCCTTGGGGGAGGGAAGGAAGAGGGTGAAGAAGGCAAAATAGAAACTAGATTTTTTTTCTACAATATCTCATCTTTAAGCTTTTTTTAGACATTACCCTAGAATGATGTGCAAGTTTTACTTACTGCTATTGTTGTTTGGTGCCTTCGAGTCTGGTTCGACTCTTAGTAACCCTATGTACAACAGAAAGAAACACTTCTTCGTTCTATGGCCCACACATGATGTTTTTTATGTTTAAGCCCATTGTTGCAGACACTGTGTCAATCCATCTAACTGAGGGCCACCCTTTATTCTGTTGACCTGCCACTCTCCCAAACATAACGTCCTTCTCCAGGGATTAATCACTCCTGACAACATGTCCAAAACACATAAGATGGAGACTAGCCATCCTTGCTTTGAAGAAGCACTTGGTTGTTCTTCTTCTAGGATACATCTGTTGGCTCTTTTGGCAGTCCACAGTAAATTCAGTATTCATCTCCAGCACCATAATTCAAAAGTATCAATTCTTCTCCTGTATCCCTTATTCAGTATATAGCTTTCGCAACCATATGATGTGACTGAAAATACCATGGCATGAATCAGGCACACCATTGTCTTCAATGTGACATTCTTACTTTTCAATACTTTAGAGAAGTCTTTGGCAACAGCTTCTCCCGAAGCAATGTGTCTTTTGATTTCTTGACTGCTGTTTCCATGGGTGTTGATTATAGAATCAAGGAAAGTAAAATCTTGGACAACCTCAATCTTTTCTTCATTTACCATGAAGTTGCATACTGAACCACTTGTAAAGATTGGTTTGTTGAAGTTGAGGCACATTCCATATTGAAAGCTGTATTCTTTGATCTTCACCAGTAAATGTTTCAAATCCTCTTCACTTTCAGCAAGCAGAGCTGTGTCATCTGCATAATGCAGGATGTTAATGAGTTTTCCTCCAATCATGATGCTATATTCTTCTTTATAAAGTCCAGTTTCACCGATTATTTGCTCAGCATAGAGACTGAAGAGGTATGGCGAAAGGATACAACGCTGATGCACATCTTTCTCGACTTTAATCCAAGTAGTGTTTCCTTGTTCTGTTCAAAGAACTGCCTCCTGGTCCACATACAGATTCCTCTTGAGTACAATTAAGTGCTCTTGTATTCCCATTCTTCGCAATGGTATCCGTAATTTATTATGAGCTACACAGCCAAATGTCTTTATATAGTCAATAAAACATAGATAGACATCTTTCTGGTATTCTATGCTTTCAGCTAATATCCATCTGACATCAGAAACGGTATCCCTGGTTCCACATCGTCTTTTGAATCTGGCGATTCACAAAAGATTCTGGCAATTGTGAATCTGTATATATACTCCCTGTCTATATACCACTACAGTCGCTTTTGAATGATCTTTAGCAAAATTTTCCCTGTCTATATACCACTACAGTCGCTTTTGAATGATCTTTAGCAAAATTTTTATGTGTGATATTAATAATATTATTCGATAATTTCAACATTCAGCTAGATCCCCTTTCTTGGGAACAGATACAAATATGGATCTCTTCCAGTCAGTTGGCCAGGTACCTGTTTTCTAAATCTCTTGACATAAACAAGTGAGCACCTCCAGTGCTACATCTCTATTGGTATTCCATCAATTCCTGGTGCCTTGTGTTTGGCCAACGCCTTCAAGGCACCTTCCATTTCTTCCTTCAGTACCATTGGCTCCTGATCATATGCAACCTCTTGAAATGGTTGGTCATCTACGAATTCTTCTTGGTATAATGACTCTGTGTATTCCTTCCATCTTCTTTTGATGTTTTCTGTACCATTTAATATATTCCCTATAGAATTCTTCAATATTGTCACCTAAGGCTTGAATTTTTTCAATTGCTTAAGCTTGAGAAAAACAAATCATGTTCTTCCCTTTCAGTTTTCTATCTGCAGTGCTTTGAATGTCATTATAATATTGATTTTGTCTTCTTGAGCTGCCCTTTGAAATCTTCTGTTTAGTTCCTTAACTTTATTATGTCTTCCTTTTACTTTAGCTGCTTGGCATTTAAGGGCAAGTTTCTGGGTCTCATTTGACGTGTAATTCTATCTTTTCTCGTTTTCCTGTCTTTTAAATAACCTTTTGGTCTTTGATGTCATGCCACAACTGGTCTTTTATCATTAGTGTCTAACACATCAAACCTTTTTTTGAGGTGGTCTCTGAACTCATGTGGGATATACTCAAGGTCATTCCTTGGCTCTTGTACACCTGTTCTAATTTTCTTCTGTTTCAGTTTGACCTGTATATGAACAGTTGATGGTCTGATCCATTATCAGTACCTGGTTTTGTTCTGACATTTGATATTGAAATTTTCCATTGTCTCTTTCCACAAATGTAGTTAATTTGGTTCCAGTATGTTCCATCTGGTGAATTCTATGTGTATGTTGTTGCGAGGTGCTGTTGAGTAAGTGTTCGACTCCTAACGACCCCATGTACAACAGGGGAAACACTATTGTCAGTGTTTCTCTGCTATTCATAGGGTTTTCAATGACAGATTGATTTTTGGGAGTGGGCTGCCAGGTTCTTCTCCCATCTATGTGTATAGTCACTGTTTATGTTGATGAAAAAATGTATTTGCAATGAAAGGTCATTGGTCTGACAAAATTCTATCATGTGACCTCCAGCATTGTTTCTGTTACCAAGGGCATATTTTGCAAATACTGAGCCTTCTTCTTTGTTTCCAACTTTTGCATTCCAGTCACAAGTAATTATCAGTACATCCTGACTATATGTTTGATCTATTTCAGATTGCAGAAGCTGGTAGAACTCTTCCCTATCTTCCTTTGTAGCACTGGTGGCTGGTGCATAAATTTGAGTAATAGTCATATTAACTGCCCTTCCTTGTAGGTGTATGGCTATTATTCTATCACTAACAGCGTTGTACTTCAGGATGGATCTTGAGATGTCTTTTCTGATGATGAATGCAATCTGATTTCTCTTTAATGTGCCACTCCCGGCATAGTAGAACATGTGATTATCTGATTCAAAATGGCCCATGCCAGTCCATTTTAGCTTACTGATGCCTAGAATGTCAATGTTTATGTGTTCCATTTCCAAAATTAGGGTGTTTCTTAAACCCTCAAAAAGTAAGGCCAAGTGAAACAAATGACCTGGAGTTTCAAGTCTGTAGCATATCCACACAGAGAGGAAATACCACATATGACTTTAAAATACAGTGATAGGAATATACACCCTTGTGACATATACTCTTAGGACCAAAAATAAAACAAAATAAGCCATCAAAAAATTATATTTTCTAGTGATACTGTGGTAACCCCCCAGGTATCAGTCAGCTTTGGTGCTGTGGGGGCTTACGTGTTACTGTGATGCTGAAAGTTATGCCACTGGTATTTCAAATACCAGCAGGGCCACCCAGGGTGGTCAGATTTCAATTGAGCTTCCAGACTAAGATAGACTAGGGAGAAGAGCCAGCAGTCCACCCCCAAAACAATTAGCCATTGAAAAGCCTAGGGATAGCAGAGAAGCACGTGAAATACGGTGCTGGAGAATGAGCCCCCCAGGCAGGAAGGCATTCAAGAAATGACTGGGGAAGTTTTGCTTCCTCAAATTGGAGTCAACCTTAATGACAGTAATGAAGTAAAGCTTTTGGGACCTCCTTTTGCTGATGTGGCATTACTCAAAATGAGATGAAACACAGTGTTTGCAATATTGGGCGCAAACATAAAAAGATGATCATGTGCATGGCACAGAGTTGAGTAGTGTTTTGTTCTGTTGTACACAGGGTCGCTATGAGGCAGATTCGATTTGATAGCATTCAACAACAACTGTGGTAATAGCGTTTGTATTATGAAGTAAATTAATAAGTATGTCAATGAAAATAGGAACTAAGATTTTTGCCTTAAGGAAAAAGAAATGCACAATATACAATCAAAGAAGTATAATAGTGCTGGGCACGCCTGTAATCTTAGCACTTGGGAGGCTGAGGCAGGAAGACTAATGAAAGTTAGAGGCCAGCCTGAGCTACACAGCAAGTTCCAGGCCAGCCTGAGCTACACGGTGAGACCCTTATTCAAAAAACCAGAGAAGAGGTGAGATAAAATATCTGCAATCTTAAGTTTCAACTATTGTTGTTAGGTGCCATTGAGTTGAGTCCAATTCATAGCGACCCTATGTACAACAGGTGAGACACCATCCAACACTGTGACATGCCTGGCACTATTGTCAGCGCTTCTCTGTCACTCATTGGGTTTTCACTGGCTAATTGTCTGGGGGAGTGGACTACCGGGTCATTCTCCCAAACCTACTGCACCCACTATTCCCAGGCAGTCTCCTATCCAAGTACTAACCAGGCCCAATTCTGCTTAGCTTCTGAGATCTGACAAGATCAGATGCCAGGGACCTGAAATCTTAAGTTTGAACTAAATGTTACTTATTTATTTACTTTTAATTTTCTGTTTGGTTTTTGTGACAGAGTCTCTCTGTGTAGCCCAGGCTGTACTGAAATTCGCTATGTTGACCAAGCTGGCCTCAAACTCCCATCAATCCTTCCTGCCTCAGCCTCCCAAGTGCTGGGATTACAGGCATTCACCACCACCATATCTGGCTTTGAACTGTAAGTTTTAATATGAAATCATAACATCATTTCCCCCCCTTCCTCCACCATATCTGGCTTTGAACTATAAGTTTTAATATGAAATCATAACATCATTTCCCCACCACCACCATATCTGGCTTTGAACTGTAAGTTTTAATATGAAATCATGACATCATCCCTCTCCCTCTCCCTCTCCCTCTCCCTCTCCCCCTCCCTCCCTCCCTCTCTCTCTCTCTCTCTCTCTCTCTCTCTCTCTCTCTTCCCCCCCCACCACCACATCTGGCTTTGAACTGTAAGTTTTAATATGAAATTATGACATCAGTTCTCTCTCTCTCTCTCACACACACACACACACACACACACACTCCTTAGATGTGCTCACGCAACAGGCACAGAAACAATGATCAGTCAAACACCATAAACACCCCTAGCAACCTGCAGAAATTGCCACTCAAAGGAACCAGAGCTCTTCAGAGAAGTGGTTGGCTGCAGATCTGAGCAGGAAACAGACAAGATGGTCCTGAAAGAGCTTGCCAGGCCCGTAGACAGGGAAACTGTGCTGCTCAAGAGCACTAAAGGACTCAGGAGCCAAACTGCAAAGGCTCCCAATGGCCAAACATGGGAAAAATTCCACATTATAAGAGAAAAAAATGTCCAATGAATCAAAACAAAACAAATATATTTAAACCATGAGTCTGAAGTGATTCTATAAAAAAGAAAAGCAAACAAAAACCCCCACCTCTTTGTATAATTCTTTGTCCGCTGGCGTGGAAGCCTTAACTCACGTACGCACTTCCTGGCTGGGACAGCTCTGGATGGATGTGACCTGTCATGGCTCCTACAGTTCCCTCTTTGTTATGTCTAATCTTATTCTGTATCTTTGGCCCGTGCTCAACTGACCTCCTGGTATGGCTGGCATCTTCCAAGCTCTAGGTAATCAAACTCCAAGTGGTGATGTTATAGGGATATCAGCTCCTTCGTACTAGATCAAGCCCTGTTTCTGCTCCACACTGAGGACTCCTGGATCCCCCTTCCCTTGCTGACAGCAGGAGCTAGAAACCCTTGTCCTTTAGGCCTATGAACAATTTTAGCAAGACGCAGCCAGATTTGTCTCATTTCCCCAATACGCTAAGGGTTTGGGGGTTTCCAGTTCTTGAGGGGGAAATATTAGATAGCAGTCGGGTATGAACAGCAGGGAAGAACAGGCCCCCAGGGAACAAAAGCACACAGAGCCAAACTCCATTAAGTTTACCATTAGCCATGAGGAACCCTTGCAAGAGAATCATAAAATCAGGTCACAGAGAAGCTCATGCCCTGCTAATAGAAACTGCCAGCAAGCTAGTTCTGCGCCAGTTCCACCCTAATGTCATCTGGACTCCCCCATGAACAAGAAAGCAACTACAAAAGATCCACCTTCAGTCACTAGGCCACTGAGACTCTCGTGAGCAGCCTGCTCTGGCTGAAGAGCATCTCCTTCCCGCTTCTCTTAATAAACTCACTCTTCTTTGTAGTTTAAAAATAGTATCATAAATACATACAATTAAAATACATACAAAAAATACCACCATAGTGGTCATTTTTCATCAGTCTAAAAAACAGTAAAGGACAACAATTAATCATTTACCCTACTCTTTCTGTAGAAACCATATTCTCAGGGTAATCAAGTACACGCCGATGGCATCTCTCTTATTATCCAATATCTAAGTTAATAAATGAAGAAAGGCTAAAATTACCCTATCATTATTTTACAACCCTAATGAAATATGAGGTCTAAGCAACAGTCATCAATGAATGTTTAACATGATAAAGAAAAAAGGACACCTAAACACTCCCTGCCTGCAGCCGTAGCCCTGTGTCATTTGAACCCGTCAGATCTCAGAAGCTAAGCAGGGTCAGGCCAGGTTAGTACTTGGATGGGAGACCACCTGGAAACACCAGATACTGTAGGCTTGGGAGAAGGACCTGGCAACTCACTTCTAAAAATCAATCTGCCATTGAAAACCCTATGAATAGCAGAGAACCACTGACAATAGTGTTTCACCTGTTGTACATAGGATCACTATGAGTCAGACACAGAGACATTAGCACCTAAGGACAACAACAAAACATCCCCTATAAAATTCCCCATAGAACCAAACAAAACCACCCACAAATTATTTCTGCTTCCCTTTCTGCAAAGTTTAAGTTAAGTCTAAACAGGCCAAGAGCTAACTCCTATTTTACAGAAACAGTGGGGAAGAGAAACATAGTAAATGACCACCAGGTTAACTCAATCCCCACAAAAAAACAATCACCATTAAAAACCCTATGAATAGTGGAGAAGCATTGACAATCGTGTTTCGTCTGTTGTACACAGAGTAGCTATGAGTTAGACACCGATTTGACAGCACCTAATAACAACATGGGGCTGGGATTTAGCTCAGTTGGTAGAGCACTGCGCTGCAGTCTCTGAGGTCCTGAGTTCAATTCCCAGCACCGCAAAAATGGGAGAAGGACCTGGCAATCCACTCCCAAGGCAATCCCGAAACAGTCTGCCATTGAAAACCCTATGAGGGTCGCTATGAGTCGGATACCGACTCGATGGCACCTAACAACAACAACATGGACACAACCAACAAAATCTAGGATATAGAGGATTCTAAAGGAAAACATTCAATTTCTTCAACAACTGAACATCGGAGGATAAGACAAAAATAGGAAGGGGAAAGAAAAGCCAATAGAATAAAAGAGACTTAGAAGACATCTCAATTAACTGCACTGTATAAATAGTTTAAAAAAAAAACTTTAGACAAATAGAGAAATTTGAATCCTGATTGGCTTTGTTTTGATATTGTTGTTGTCGTTGTTAGGTGCCATCGAGTCAGTCTGACTCAGAGCAACCCTCATAGGGTTTTTGTTGGCTGATTGTTTCGGGATTGCTTCAGGAGTGGACTGCTGGGTCCTTCTCCTGTTTTTGCAGTGCTGGGGATTGAACCTGGATCCTCAGAGAATGTGGAGCTGCACTCTACCGACTGCACTAAACCCCAGCCTGACTGAGCTAAACCTCAGCTCGTTTTGGTATTAGAAAATTATTATTCAATTTTTAGGTGTGCTACTAATACAGTGGAGTTTTTAAAATTTATGTTCTAGAGATATATACTAGATATTTATAAATAAAATGATGTGACATCTACAATTTACCTCAAAATTACCCAGAGTGAAGCAGGAGAGGAGTAATACAAATGCAACAAGACTTCTGAAGCAAGCCATGGAAAATTCAGGATACTCTTTTCTTTCCTTTTGGATGTTGAAATGTCATGATAAAAAGATCTTGTTTTCTTTTTATTTGTTGTTTTTAAAGGAAGTTTTCTTAGGGTTGAAGATGCAACTCAGTGGTAGAACACTTGCATGTGCGAGGGCCGGGGTTCAATCCCCAGCACTGAAGGGAGGAAAAGATGTGTTCTTAATTCTGGTGGTTGTCCGTGAGTTCCTGAAGGCTCACACCTCGGTGGTATAGGAATCACATGTCACAGCTGACATTTTAAATAAAGTGTCATAATGGTGCCCTCACTTATATGAGAGGGGGATATTCCAAGACTTCCAAGGGACACTTGAAACCACAGAGTGCTGAACCATATGTGGTGGTGGTGTGGTTGTTGTTAGGTGCTGTTGAGTCAGTTCTGACTCACAGTGACCCTATGTACAACAGAATGAAATTCCTCCATACTGTGTCACCCCCAGCACTATGTCAGTGCTTCATAGCATTTCCAATGGTAGATTGTTTTGGGGATTGTTTGGAGTGGGCAGCCAGGTCCTTCTCCCATGTTTGTGGTGCTGGGGGTTAAACCTAGGGCCTCAGAGAGTGCAGAGCAGAATCTACCTATAATGGTGTATAAACAGACTATGCTTTCTCCTATACACACACACAATAATGGTAAAGTTTAATCTGTGAATTAGACACAGTGAGTAACAATAATCAATAATGAAATCGAACCTTTATAATAACATACTATAATAAAGGTTTTGTGAATGTGGTCTGTCTTGAAAGAGTAAAGACAAATAAACATTTTTAATCACATTTGACTGTGAGTAACTGAAACCACGCGAAAGTGAAACCACAGATAAGGGAGGACTACTGTTTATATAAACTGCATTAAATATAAACCTCAACAGTCAAGAGCCCTAGCACAGGCCACTAATCCCGGCAACCGAGGAGGCTGAGGCCTGAACATCGCAAGTTTGAGGTCAGAGGCACCCTGTGCAACTTGATGAGACCCTGTCTCAAAACAAACAGTGAAAAATGGGCTGGGTGTGCAGCTCAGTAGTATAGCACCTTGCCTTGCATGCACAAGGCCCTGGATTCAATCTCCAAGTACTACAAAAAAAATACAGATAGACAAGTAGATAAAAAGATAGAGGTAAATATATACCTATACACACACACACACACACACACACACACACGCGCGCGCACGCACACACGCACACACATAACAACACTGTTTTACTGACTGTGTTAATCTACTCATGCTGCTATGACAGAATTCCACAGCCTGGGTAATTTATAAAGATCAGCAATTTCCTTTCTCACAGGATCAATGTGCTACAGAGTAGGTTGTGTGGAGAGGGCTGCACCCTCCACAAAGAGGGGAGGACCGCTGTATTCTCACACAGGTAGGGGCATAAGGGCAAGCAGGAAGCTTCTTTCATCAAGGCCTTCACCCCATTCACAAGGATCTAATCGCCTCCCAAGGTCCCAATACCATTGCACTATTAACACCTGAACTTTACAGGGGTCATTTAAATCACAGCACTCTCACGACTTCACACATGAAATCAGATATGCCACTTCATTTTGTTTGTTGCTTGTTGTCCTTAGGTGCTGTGAATTGGTGTCCTCAGTGACCCTGTTTACAACAGGCAAAACACTACTGTCAGTGCTTCTCTGCTATTTATAGGGTTTTCAATGGCGGATTGTTTTTTGGGAGTGGGCTGCCAAGTCCTTCTCCCAAGTCTACGGCATCTGTTGCTTCTGCATGGTCTCCCATCCAAGTATGAAGCAAGCCCCACCCTGTTTAGCTTCTGAGATCTGAAGGGATAATAAACTTTGTTTATTTCATCCTAAATAGAAAAGTATAGTTTTATAATACTTGGAGATAAGACAAAGGATCAGAAATATTCAAGTTCAAGGAACCCTAACTGGCTGTTTAGAGACTTTGACCTATTAAATATGTGTGAGAATCACTGATCTTTTGGCCAGCTTTTAAAAAAGCTCTTGATATTAAACTTAGATTTAATTACCAAAAGCCATTCCCATGGAGAAGTTTCTTGTTTTTTGTGTGTGTGTGTGTTTTTAAGGCAAGATTTCACTCTGTTGCCGAAGCTGGCCTTGAACTCAAAATCCTCCTCACTCAGCCTCCTCAAGATGGAATTACAGGCCTGAGCCACCACACTGATCACTTGGGAGAGCTTTTACTAAGGCAGCATAGTATTCCCTAATAAGTTAAGAAATGAGGGCACAGCAGAAAGTAGATTAGTGGTTGCCAGGGCTAAGGGAAAGGGGAATGAGGGTGAGGCTCCTTGGAAAGTAATGAAAATGTTCTGGAATTTGACATTGGTGGTGGTTTCCCAACCTTGTGAATACACTAAGATATGGTAGAAGTAGAATCTTTCAGATACTCTAAGGTGGATCTGTACAATGACAAAATCAGGAGTTCACGAACTGGCCTGAGTCCTTATTATGCAATGTGTCAGTAAAGACTAGAAAAGAACACAGAATTACTATTTTTAAAACGCAGTGTATCACAGACCAGGAGTTTATTTCTTACCAAGTATTTTGTTTATTTACCAAGTATTTCCAACAAGTGGAAGCACCTTTTTCTCTTCATGAACTTCTTGCACTCTATTGACCTCGTCAATGCATTATGAATTAGATTTACTTCTCCAAAATCAACAAATAGTCTTTCCTAGGGGTCAAGAAATATCGCTGGACATTACGTAAAGCAAGATTGGCAAAAACTACCACAGGAAGCGTCATCCTAAATATATAGCAGGACTATATGCCTGAAGGACACCCAAAACAAACAGAAGCAGCTAGCAGTGGTATCAATTAAAAATGAAAAGTGTTCAAGAGGATACATCAGATCGGCAGAGTATGCCTGTTTGAGAAAGATAAAAATGTGTGAAGGGAGAGGCATCCGGGAAGACTGCATAGGAGCGCAGGATCATCTATAGACTTGCTTCCGCTAAAATGCAGCAGAAGAATCTTGCGAACTTTTGTTTTGTAATAAGTGAGCTGGTGTCCAAAAGGCTAATATGCAATGGCTGTTCTGCTCAGAGTGGAATGAGAGCCAAGAAGGGCTGAAACCTGGCCTTCCGTGTGCAGGGCAGAAAGGGCGATCAGGCGCCCCATAGCCTGGGGACTGTCTAGACTCTGTCTGCACACTGCAGATGGCCAGGTCCAAAAGATAAGCTTCCACAGGGAAGTGGTGGCCTCGGCTGATAGAGATCACCAGGACTTTACGGCCCATGAGGTGGGCTTTAGTAACTCCAGGACCACAGGGCACTAAAGGAGGAGATGCCAAAGATAAGCGTTTTTTCTCACTTTCCAGGAGAAGTAATAAGAAGTGACAAAAGATGACAAAAGCAAAACTCCAGGACATAGTCACCTTCCCACCGCTAAGACTGAGGTGGCTGACTTTTAAGAAGGAGCTATCTTACTTAACTGGTTGGGCAGAACAGCTAAATGTTTGCAGAATGACAGACATATTTTGATCACCAAAGCTACCAGACTTATGATATGCCCACTGGCTGGAAGGAAAATGCCAGTGACATTCATTTCCCGGGAAAATGCTACAAGAATAAAGCAGTTGAAAATCCACTGAAGCCAGGTGCGGTAGCGCACCTATAATCCCAGTGACTCGGGAGGCGGAGGCAGGAGGATCGTGAGTTCAAAGCCAGAGGGAGCCTGCATAACTTAGGGAGATCCTGTGTCAAAATAAAAATGGGCTGGGGGTGCAGCACAGTGGTACAGCACCTGCAAAGTATGTGTGAGGCTCTGGGGGGTTCAGTGAAAAGGAGGGAGAAAGGGAGGGAAGGAGAAAAGGAGGGAAGAAAGGAAGAAAGGGAAGAAGGAAGGGAGGAAAGGAAGGAGGGGAAGAAGGGAAGGGAAGGAAGGAGAGAGAGGAATAAAGAAAGAAATCCACCGAAATGCCCGTGTTTCTGTATGTGTGGCAGGTGAGCTCGTTTTAGTGAGTCAAACTCTGACGGTCGACTAAAGCAGATTACAAAGTTGGACTTTACCTGAAAGGTAGGCAACTTTCTCCTTCAGAATTGGCAGAACATCCACAGCTTTCATCTCATCATTTTTTCGAAACCCTGCAACACATAAGGAGAAAATAAAGTTACCGGGTTGCCTGAGTGACATTTCATACCCATTCCATTCAGTGCCAACGCTGCAGCTTTCACACCCACTACCTCCCCTGAGAAACATCCTATGTGACCATTTCAAATCTATGAAAAGCAGGCTATCATCACAGCATTTTCCCCTATTTTAACGCCGGGTAACGATATCTGCACACATCTAAAGGCTGCTGTCCCAAAAGACCGCCAGCCATTTCTAGCAATAAAAATTTGGTCCCCAAAAGACAGGATATAAAAATCAGCCCTAAATATTTACCAAATTGTCCTTTTAATCTAGTAGATTAAGTTAGATACTGGCAAAGAAAACAGCAACACTGCTTTGGAAAAAAAAAAAAAAACCTGCTATTTGTGGCCCGCTAAACCCTCTAGGGGGAGCTCAATGACTCCTCTCCGACTTCAGAGACTTGTTAAAAATAAGCCCTGGTCTGGCAGAGAGAGGGGATTATAAATAGCCAGAGCTGGCCGCTGCTCCCTCTTGGCTCTTCTCTTCTCGCCTTTCTGGGTCATGCCCCTGGAGGAATGTCAACGGCCTGTGTGTCAAGATGGCCCCTTGGGACTCCATCCTCTGAAGTAGCCACAGTCCCTCTTCTCACCAAAACCCAACTCTCCCGCACCCCCAGTATCTTAGAAGCCACACGGGAATTTTATGGAAAACAAGCACGGAACAGGCAATTTAGGGCAAGGCAGCATCCATCTAAGCAGAACGCATTCTTGCAGCCCAAACATGACCAGTCTACCTCACCTGGGTAAACGCCCACTTGGGACTCTGGGGTCAAAAGTGTTCGTATTCATCATCATGCCTTAGGATATGACCTTGGAGATCTCCAATAGAAGCAATCTAGGTTCAAGGATGCTCATCAAAACTAGTAAGTATCACTGTCATTAGAATAATCTCTTGTTGTTGTTGTTAGGTGCCGTCCAGTTGTGTCCGACTCATAGCGACCTTTATAGGGTTTTCAATGGCTGATTGTTTCGGGATTGCCTCAGGAGTGGATTGCCGTGTCCTTCCCCCATTTTTGTGGTGCTGGGAATCGAACTCGGGACCTCAGAGACTGCAGAGTGACGCTGTACCAACTGAGCTAAATCCCAGCCCCCAGAATAATCTCTAGGAAGAACAAAAGAAAACCTTTCCCCATCCCCATTTTCCTGTTTTTGCCAAAGAGTACAAGAGAAGCATCCAAAGTATTAGCTTGGTAACAGAATCATCACGAGATGTATACCAGAAGGAGAAAGCAAGGAAAGTGCAGAAGTAAATGAACGCATGTTCTGCTTCTACTGTGTGTATTGGACCAGCCCTGGACACCAGTGATGCCTATAAATAATGACTCTCACTAGGCATTGTGGCTCAGCCTGCAATCCCAGCACTGGAGGCTGAGGCAGGAGAATCTCAAGACAAAGGCCAGCCTAGGCTACACAGCTTGTTCCCGGACAGCGTGGGCTACGTAGCAAGACCCTGTCTCAATAGATAAACAATGTCTCCAAAGACACCAGAGAGTGATCAAACGCAGGAAGATGCACCTGGAAAAGGGGAATGGCTTTGCGTACACTTTACACTTCTCTTTACTGTGGTTATTAGCCTGAAGGCAGGGCTCAGGATAAGCTGTGAGCAGCTGTTAAAATAGGAACCAGGATACACTCAGGGCTGTCTCAGTAGCTGCAACAGAAGAAATCTTGGAAAGAAGAAGGGATCCAAATTCTGTGTATCTACTTGGACCAAACCTCTAGCTTTCCCAAGCCCCGCACATGGCAGGGCAAGCTCCAAGCAGCCTGGCTAAGGATTAAATGTCAAGTTGCCACCTGCTGCAGAGGACACAGGGTGTGCAGTTTGGCTCCAGCCCAATTATTTGCCTGCTAAAGCAAGCAAACAAATAACAAAAGCAACACCTTTGGGAAGGATATAACAGTCCCTATGACACATCATTCCAATGCAAAGAATGAAAAAAATTATAAGTGTCTTTCAGGGTTTTAAAAAGTAAATCTAGCCGGGCGCAGTGGCTCACGCCTGTAATCCCAGCGGCTCGGGAGGTGGAAGCAGGAGGATTGCAAATTCGAGACCAGAGGCAGTCGGTGTAACTTAGCGAGACCCTGTCTCAAGAAGTAAAAAAGGGCTGGGGTGCAGCTCAGTGGTCCAGCACTTGCAAAGCATGGAAGTGTGAGGCCCTGGGTTCAACCCCCAGTACCACACACACACACACACACACACACACACACACAAAAGTAAACCTGCCTGTCTAGAGAAAACTTAGATATACACAAAGAATACATTTTAATGATACTTAACTAGGGCACTGACCCTCACCATGGGCTCTGCAGCAAACGACCCTCACCATGGGCTCTGCACATCCTGAGGTTCTGGGGCTGAGGGGGCTGTGTGACACCACCCAGCTGGTTACAGGTAAGTCTCAACAGAAGCCATCAGGACTCAAGATCGCCAGGCCACTTTCCTTTCCAGTATGCCATGCTCTGTGCTGGCAACCCCCCAAGCTTTTAAAACAGTGGCTATTTATAGAAGGCAAAACACACGAGCCAACACTTCTGCAATTTCAACCCCAGGTTCCTTCGAAACTCTTGAATGGATGCAACCTAGTCTCAGCAATTAATGCCCTGTCAGTTACTGTAATTCACTGAATGAATCTACAAAGGCTAATTCCACCTGGATTCCAGTGGTGGACACAGGTGGCACTGCGGGAACCCCAAAGAGAAGTAAGCCCATCGGCGGTCCTCTAAGAGAAAGCTGATAAATAGCTATCAACTGAGGGGGATTGGGAAACGTTTCTTAAGCAGCGCTAGGTGCGAAGGAACCTGTGCAGAAGGGAGTGGGTGTATCATAATAGACTGAAATGTTAGGAAGCAACAGAGTTACCAGGAAGGAATGAGTGACAGCTGTCGCTCCCAATCTACAGGCATTTGACAGGAGTCTCCTTCTACTGCTCAGACGAGGAAATGTGTGCGCCTTACCACTCCCTAGAGCCTGTGTCCACACCTGTTCTTCTCAGAACACGGGACTCTTGCAGACAAGTGCCACCACTAGCAGCCGTCCTGGGCTCTACACACAGAACACAAGCCCCACCTGCCAGTCGCACAACTCTGGTCAAGAAGGATGTCCATGTCCTCGTCCCAATAAAGGACTGTGTGAGCCAAGTCACCATTCCAAAGCATTCTTGATGATTACTGAGAACTTTCTGAACCGCATCTATTTACTGAGGTGCATGATGGCGTAGGTGGCAGAAGTCAGAGTTGCTGTATTTCAGGCCATCCCACAAGGAGGGCTACAGCCATACTGTCCTGGCATCCGATCCTGTCTGACCGTGGGAGTTAAGCAGGGTCAGGCCTGGTTAGCCCTTGGGTGGGAGACTGACTGGGAATACTGGGTGCTGTAGGCTTAGGAGAAGGACGTGGCAGCCCATTCCTGAAACAATTAGGCATCAAAACTCTATGAATAGCAGAGAAGCAACGACAATAATGCTGGACATGGCACTGTGTCAGGTAGAGCTTTGTTCTATTGTACACAGAGTGGCTATGAGGTGGACCTGACTCAATGGCACCTAACACCACCACAAGAAGAACACACTGACTTGAAAACAAAATTAATAACTATCTCAACTTCCTGTGCTCCACTATGAGCCATATGCTACTCACTGCCATGTGACCTTATGATTAGGTTCTCAGAGTCACAGCTACTTCAGCTTATTAGTCCTCAATTTCCCTTTTCAATTAAATAGGACTTGTAATTTTCCTAGAAAAGGCACATCAATGAATGACGAATTGGTGTGGAAAGCACTGCACTTTTATTGTGATACACGCATGTACCCATAGATTAGAAAATAAATTCTTACCAGCTTAACTATGACATTTTGTTGAATGTCACAGAAAAAGATATGTTGATTTAATATGTCAAGTAGAACTTCTAAAACGAGAACAGATTATAAAAGAAGGGAAAAATGGAAGACTAGCCACATAATGAAATTGAGTTTGTGTCTGCTATGGTGGTCACCTATTATTCTAAATTCCACTTCAGTTTTTTAAAAACCACACCCAGTGAACACAAGGCCAGAGAAGTATGTGTAAGCACTAAGACTGCACTACATGTATCACGTGACTTCCAACAATAAAGCAAGAAGAGCCTAACCACGAGAGGTCCTCAGATCAAAAGGGCAGATTCGGTTCCATGCCCTGGAGAGCTATTTCTGAAAACAGAGTCTGTGGGTATAAAAAAATGCTTTAAAAAATTAAAAACACATGGCTTCTGTGCTATTCCAGTGGCTCTAGATTACACAGAAGATAAGAATGAACTCCTCCAGCTTTCCTGACTCCTGCATTGCAGGATTTAGCTAGGGTTCTGAAACGTACTTGCTGCACGAAAGAACTCTCACCTGGAAGCGCACACGACTCCCGTGGCTACAGGACAGCCAATGCCATTTTGGAGAGAGGATTCTGGGACCCCAAACCTCATTTTGTGCCACAGACACACCACAGTCAGCAACATTTTTACTTCTTTGTGCCACCAAGATAATTTTGTTAAAATTAGAAGAGGATGGAGAGAAAGCAACTTGAAAGGGGATGACAGAGGTAAAGGGCCAAAATCAGGGGGCATTTAGTTGCACCCATTTCTGGACACTACCTGACTTTTAATTTACAAAGACCCCATAGTGAAGAGTGCAAAAAGGCAGGCTAGTGTCTTGTAACAAGTCTTATTAAAATTTCAAGTCCATTTTGGTGAGATAAAGAAGCCAATGCTGAGTCCGACACTGCTGTGCAGGCCTTTGACCCCAGTGACTTGGGAGGCTGAGGTAAGAGGATCATGAGTTTGAGGTCAGAGGCAGCCTGTGCAACTTAGCAAACACTGTCTTTTAGAGAAAAGAAAAAAGAGGTTGCAGCTCAGTGGTAAAACACTTGCCTAGCATGTGGGAGGCCCTGGGTTGAACCCCTCAGTACCACAAAACACACACATGCGCGCGCGCACACACACACACACACACACACACACACTCTCTCTCTCTCTCTCTCTCTCTCTCTCTCTCTCTCTCCCTCTGCCTTTCCAAAAACAGTTAAATTAGAATATTTAAAGATGTTAATATATTCATTTTAAAACTGCTCCATCCCAAGGTTCAGCAAAATGCTACCTGTTAAAACTGATTGTTATACATCTAAATTGTTACCTAGGCCAGTAGTATGTCAGTCTGGGGATAAATATGAAACCCATGCTCCCCAAACTTCTGTTTCATTAAATAAGAAACACTATGTTGCCCAGCAAGCGAACAGTTTTTCTGTCTTTCTCTAAAACAGCCAGTTTGCCAGAGGACAGGTCTGCTCTGTCACCTGCTACATCTCAGATGCCTAGGACAGAGGCAGGCAGGGTGCTAAGCAACCGTGGGGTGGCTGGGTAAGTAAATGAAGAGATGAAACGAAGGAACAAATCAGCTTCTCCAATTTAGTCCCCCTAGCCTCCCTATCTTGCACCCCAAAATTCCTCAGCACTATTTTCAGTTTGTAGAATATGAGCTCTATATAGTTTAACTTTCAATCATAGTATAATTTCCATTGTAAGAAGGAAAATGCACCTCTCTGCCTTAAGAGGAAATACTCCACAAGTTATCATTCAACAATGGAAAAATCTTTCAGTTGAATCAATGGTCTGGAATGTCAACAATGTAATAACCCACTGTTGCAATCAATTATTCATTTTTTATTTGAGCCCCTGCCTGCAAGGAAATGCTGCACTGATATTGCTGCCAAATACCTTTCTAAGCTGGTCACTGACCACCAAGTGCTCACTCACTCGGTCATTTCTGTGGTATTAGCTTTTAAACACCAAACAAAGAAAAAGAGCAATGACCTTCCATCCAAATTATTTAAAAAAAAAAAAAAAAAAAACCCATGGAAATATCATCACAATGAGCAACAGCTTGTATTCAGAACATTATCTCAATAGTAATTTTTTTTACCAAAGTAACAAGAGGGGAAAAAAGATGAATCTAATCAAATGAGTTAAAAAATAAATCAAATTCTTAAACTAAAACACAAAAATTTTTTAAATCTGTCTCCTAGCAGATTTTAGTAATTTGAAATTTTACATAATCTCCCAACTAAATTAAGTCAAATAAGTTATGTACTTCGTTTTGTTTTCAGTAAACAGAGTTCTTTAAATACAAACCAAAAAGAAAAAAGAAAAAAACAAAACAAAACAGTTATTTCTTGACAAATTGAGCTTGTGCACACACTAAAGTGTCCTGAACGGTCTCCCAGCCTTGTTCTGAATCGCTCTCCAGCCAGCCCACAGGACACACTGCGCTCCTCACCCATCTTCACAGATCTCATTCTCCTGTCAGTTTCTCCAAGTCAGAATCTACTATCCGGGAAACCTGCGAGAAAGACTGGAAAATTCCCTGTACTTATAAAACCACAGGTTGTAGCAGTAATAAAAATGTGTTAATAAGGCAGTATTTTAAAATTAACAACAAAAATTTAAATAGTGAACTGGTAGTTTCCTTTTAAGAGTGAGCTTTGGCGGTAATTACCGAAATTTACTCATTAGTTAACTGGCAGAACTTCAGGCACGCACGCACTTCCAAGCACAAAGAGCAGGGTGATAAATCTCCGCACCTGTGTGGTGGCACCGCCCTCACTTCACAGGCGCATGCGCGGGGTTGGGGGTGACGTCACCCTCTCCAGACAAGCCACTTCAATGCAGAGCTTGCCAGGATTGTGCTCAAAGTGCAGGGAGGCACAATGTTTGCTGTATCAAAGGTTTTAATTGTCCAAGCATCTGGATTAGTGATGTGTAGGAAGGAAGCATTTTAACTAGCCGCGATGGTCTATGGGCAGGTTTGAGCGAGGAAAGAAAGGCGGCTATAAATCAAAGGGTATAACTGTCATATTTACTAATATACTAAAAAATCTAAACACAATGCAATGCTTCTATCTTGTTTACATAAATATATCACAGTCCACACTTACAAAATGCATATAAAAATGAATTAAGTTCTTATATCAGGCATATGCCCATGTTCACAGACCACCACACAGATATAGATGGGGTTTCATAGTGTAGGATTATAAATTTTACTTAAGACCTTCCCAGTTATAAACCCATCAGACTGGTTAATTTATCCCTTCACATAATTTTAGAAGTAATAGTCCATAACCTCATACGTCTAAGGGGGAAAAAAGGACAACAAATTTGATTGATTCAAGGGAGTTAAGGAAATTTCAACTAAAATAGCTCTGGCTTTTAAATTTTTATACACAAAATATAGAGTACAAATTAAAATAACCAAAAAGACTGTAACAAAAAAAGTCTTTAAACAATGTGTAAGAGTATTAATGTTTGATGTTTTATTTATGTATTAATGGTACACTCTAAATTAATTTGAAAGCATAACTAGCCAGGTGCCATGGCACAAGCCTGTAATCCCAGTTACCTGGGAAGCTAAGGCTGGATTCCAAATTCATGGCCAGAGGCAGCCTACACAACTTAACAAGACGGTGTATCCCCACAAAAAAGAAAAAAAGAAAAAGAAAAGAAAAAAAGCAATAGGCCAATGGAGGGCAGTATTTCAATAGCGAAAAAGCAGTAGCATGCTTGCGGCTACTTGAATAACCGCATGCCCAGATGCGCCCTTCATCTTCCCATCCCTAGACCAGCATAAAGCTACCCAGAGAAAATTTATCTGCATGGCTGCCTCCTACCACAATAAAGAACACAGACGCCTGTCTTTGTAAGTGTGCCTACAAATCCTGACAGGGGATGCCTCTGGGGTAGGTTCCCCAAGGCTGTATTCGGGACCCCACCCACACATACACAGGTGCATGCATATGGTTCTGTGAAACAGACCCACTCCAAAAAAAAAGTGCTTTACATACGCCTCTCAGGAAAGCTGTGTAAAAATTTAGTTTGTATCAAATGAGAGAGGGAGAAATGATAAAGCTGATAATCTGATCCCTGCATTAAACATTTGGTATCAAATCAGCCAAGGCTGATTGCTAAAAGAAACCCTGTTTAATCATGATACCAACCGCTCCACACATCTTAGTACCCCCGCCCTTTACAATGCAAGAAAAACTCCATTTCCACGTGCATTTTTCTAATGCAGATCATACTCTGTAAAAATTTCTGGGAGGTAAATCTGTAGCTCTACTTTTTCCTTTATTGTTGTTGTTGTTAGGTGCCACCGAGTCGGTATCTGACTCATAGCGACCCTCACAGGGTTTTCAATGGCTGGCTGTTTCGGGATTGCCTTGGGAGTGGATTGCCAGGTCCTGCTCCCATTTTTGCGGTGCTGGGAATTGAACTCGGGACCTCAGAGACTGCAGCCCAGCGCTCTACCAACTGAGCTAAATCCCAGCCCTTTTTCCTTTATACAAGTTTCTTTTTGATTGTTCCATACGAATAGAGGGGCAGAGAGACTTTTACCTATAGGCAAGTGGTATAAACTGGTGATGTAAAAACTTCTCTCATGGTATACAAGTTCTCCTGCGTGGGGCAGAAGCCTAACTTGTACTGAAGTGTAACCCCAAGCCCTGTTGAACTCAGCCAGGTTGCAAGAGCAGACATGTGAGTGGTCAGTGCTGTGATACAGACAGGTGGCGTGGAAAAACCAGGGCCAGATGGCTGAGCAGAGGAGAGGACGCCTGTCAGGTGAGGGACTTGTACAAAGTGTGGAGGACAGTCCAGAGCAGGCCTGGGGCAGAGGGAGCACCGCAGGCCCAGGAATCAGAAGCACAAACTGTGCACAGGAGAGAACAAAAGGGCGCTGAGGCGGAGGCGGTCATGGGGAGTCTTGAGCAACAGGCAGGAAACCGTCCCTCCCCGGCACGGAGGCTCCATAAGGAAGCAGGTGCCGGTGCTGCCTGCCGCCCGGGCTCGCCATTTCCTCCTGAACGCCTCACCCTGACCTCATCTCACCCTCACACCTGCTTCCCACAGTGTGTCCCGGTGCAGTGACAGCCCCCCCCAAACCACCCATCCCGTGGCCAATCCAGGAAGCTGGGCTTCCCCCTGCTCTCCACCCTCTCTTGCACTCCTCACTTCCATGAACCAAAGGGATCTGCAGACTCCCTGTCTCTGCCATGCTGGCCAGCTGGCCAGCATCTCCCTCGAGTGGGCTATCTCAGTCACCTCCTAATCAAAGGTCAGCGTTCCTTCTAATCCTGCTACTCTCCCCAGAATGACATTTCCAAATCAAGAATCTCAGCGTTTTACTCCCCTAAAGTTTTTTCAATGGCTTCTTGGTGCCCTCAATAAAGTCCAAACTCCCTGGCATGGCACAAAATCCTCTAGGATGTGATGTCTGGGTACTTATCAGCCTCATTAATTTGCCACTCATTCCCCTCTCTCTAGGAGTTCTTGGCCCTGGAATCCTAACCACATGCCCAACCACTTGCCCTTGACTTCCAGCCATGACTCCTCCCCCAGTTCATGCTCCCCAGACCCACAACCCCTTGCGGCACTCCCACAGCACTGAAACCCTCCTCCCACTGCAGGATGATGATCTAAATTTGGCCAGTGCTCCCCTGGGGAGGAGTATGAAGTGTCCCACAGTGTGCCAAGCAAAGAGCCAAGGCAGAGTGGGAACTCACATCCTGATAGGCAGACCTTCAGTCTACAATGCTTCAGGAAGCTGGCAATGTTAGGTGACGGTGTACAACTGGAGTCCTGAGCAGAGGGTCTATCTAGTCACAGAGCCAGCCACAGCTCTGACGCAGTCAATCAACTCGCAAATTCTGTTGAGCAGTTAATGCAACTTCATTCTTTCTCTAGGATATTTACTGACTAGTACATCAAACTATGTTTACATATTCTTCATCTATATTTTAGAGTAGAAAAAGATTTCACTTTGAAATTTTTACAGTGTAATAAGCACTTATTTTCTGCCCCTATCGCCATTACCACCGCCAATTTCTCTGATAGGAAGAGCAGACAATGCTTCTGAAGAGGAGAACTGGGAGGCTCCCAGTCCAGCACTAGGACACCCAGAGGGCCAGGGCTTTAGGAAGGCAGAAGGCATGCGATCCTCACAGCCCTGCCTGCCTGAAGTCGGCAGTGTCTTCACCCAAGAATTTGAGATTGCGTGGAAGTGCATTAGTGGGGAGAGATTTTGTGAACAGCCCAGGTGTGACCCCTCAAGTCCCTGAGCACCAGAAGGCCTGGTACAACTGGAGGCAGCCTACCAAAGGTCATATGATCACGTTTGCTGCCACACAAACTAAACAGAAGCGAAGCCCCTGTGAGTGCCATGGGCCACGAGCCGTCACAGCCACATGGCTTTGCCCAGCTCTTGCCTCTGCACTGACCACGAGTAGGGAGGTCGGAGAACAAACAGAAGCAGGCAGGCTGACCCAAAGCTTTCCAGTGTGCCTACAGAGTCCCAGAAGATAAAGGACAGGCCCCCGCACTGAACCCTGAGTTGGGTTTACACTGGCTTATTCCAGCTTATTTCCACATGGGTATCGCCTACCCTGCCTTACCTCCTGCCCACGCCAAAACACAAAGGCTTGGATTCAAATGAGTTCTTTCCTCCTGCCCTGACAGACAAGAAGGCGTGTCGGGAGGGGCGGGTGCAAGTTCTAGTCACTGAAGCTACAATTCTGCCCAGCGGACTTTCTCCCAGGTTGCACAGGGCTCATTGGCAAATGCCTATTAATCCCTCCACCTTCCACACTGTGGAGATTACATTTCCCTCTCTGGGGAGATACAAATCAAAGCTGAGAGTCGTAATAAGCTACCAATTAATATGAATGATTACTAGTTACATCTACATTACAGTATTTAGAATCATCAAATTTTCATATACATAAAACATCAAAGTTTCCCCTAAATATTCAGCAAAATCTATAGATCAATTTCTGCCTCGAAAAATTTGTAAATTCATTTATCCCTGTTAATATATCATATAAGGTAAACGACATACACACCAGAATTTTTAATTGAAAGATTAAAAACTTATTTCCACTTCAATAATCCTGGATTTAATTCCAATAGGAAACTCATTAGGAAGATATATCTTTAATAACATCCAAGAGTGTGGCAGAACTTTCTACCAGCCAGTCTCTTGAGAAAGCTCTGAATTATGTTTTTACTCACATGGCATTCATGAAGAACATATTTATCTGCACACAATGCTTTCGTGAGCCCTGGATATTCCTCTCCCCAATAACACAGTCTTGATTTTAAGAAGCTTACAACCTAACCCAGCCTGCAGCGGTAGCCCTGTGGCATCCAATCCCATGAGATCTTGAAAGCTAAGCAGGGTCGGGCCTGGTTAGTACTTGGATGGGAGACTGCCTGGGAACACCAGGTGCTGTAGGCTTGAGTGAAGGACCTGGCAGCCCACTCCCAAAAATCAATCCACCATTGAAAACCCTATGAACAGCAAAGAAGCACTGACTCTCTTGTACGCAGGGTCGCTATGAGTCGGATACCAACTTGATGGCACCTAACAATAACAATCACCACCACCTAGCCCAAAACCCCTATTAAACCAAACAATGGCCTTCACTATCTGTACAAGCCAAGCAATGTCTCATGGACAAATGTCTCCCAAATATATGTTACTGTTATTTACACAAAATGTAGACATTGTGGTTACCTAGACAAATCCATATAAAAGCATTACTTTTGCCAATGACACATTACATCAATCACTGGCACTAAACATAAATTCTTGCCAAGCCCCCAAAAAAAAGTGTTCCAGAGCATTTTTAAAGGGCTGAAAACTTGCCATCAGGATTAAAAACACAAAGCAAGATATGAATAATAATATAAATAATATGGCTGAAGACTTAATACTGTGGTGTCTGAATCATTAGAAACTGACATTATAGCTAACATAGAACTGTTTTGCCTAAGTCACTTACATTAACCTACTTTGTCCTGACAATTTTGTTGCTTTTGTGTGTGTGTGTGTGTGTGTGGTACTGGGGGTTGAACCCAGGGCCTCGTGCCTGCATACTTTGCAAGTGCTGGACCACTGAGCTGCACCCCCCAGCCCATTTTTTTTACTTTTTGAGACAGGGTCTCACTAAGTTACGAAAACCGCCTCTGGTCTCGAACTTGCGATCCTCCTACCTCCGCCTCCCAAGCCGCTGGGATTACAGGTGTGCACCACGGAGCCCAGCATTGTTGCTATTATTTTCTTAAGGTGATTTCCAGTAAGTATGAGGTTGTGAGGAACCAATAAGAGGCAGCTGAGTCCTGAACTTCAGCCGTAAACTGACCAAGAGGCCAGAGACTAGTAGGGGCAATTCTGTTACCCTAAAGTAAGGACAACTCAAGAAAACTACAAGGGGGCTTTGTAACTTGTTTGTCTTTAGGCCGAATTCTGAATGTAACGTACAGGTAAGTTTGACATTTCCTTCAGATTCCTCCAGATGGAACAAGGTGTGACGGTTCAACAAGGGGTGGTAGCACTCAAGCTGCACTGTGGGGTAGTAGCTTCCTATCCAGGGGGCACAACCAGCCCACCACTGGTCACAGATAAGGTACGTGTCCAATTCTCAAGATCATACAGCGCAGGCGACCTATGCTGTAAAGGACTCACTGGCTTGCAGGTTAAAGCCGTTTGTTTTGCTTATAGTCAATCATATGCTGGTGTAATGTCCTACGCCCATTTTCCAAACAGGAAGAAAATTTCAGCAAACAGGCCCATATGATTTACCTTCCCACTGAATTCCTAATAAGAAATTTAAGAAATTACAAAGAAGGTTCAGAAAAGCAATGCATCTAATGAGTGAGTGAGTGAGAGAGAGAGAGAGATGGGGAGGGAGAGAAGGGAGGAAAGGAAGAAGGGAGGGAGGGAGGAAGGAAGGAATGAAGGAAGGAAGGAGAAAGAAAAAGAAAAGAAAACAAGAAAGGAAAGGAAAAGAATCCTTTCCATTCTCTATCTATCGCTCCTCCTCCCTTGTTCTCTTCAAATCCCCTTTCACATACATACAAAAGCACAGGGGCTTTTTTTGATCTGGGGTAAAATGTGTTTATTAAGCCAAATATTCTAAATATGCTAATGGGAAAACAACTTTTGACATGAAAGTGGATTTAAAGTGGAATGACTCATCTTCCTCTTGGCATTTTTATGCATATTCGTTGATCCAGAAAGAAAGATGCAAATGCACAAGGTAGAGAGGCCAGAGGCGTCTGAGAGGGGGATGAAGAATCTCGGGGAGCCAGTGCAGGGGAGTTCACTTTGAAGAAAACCACTGCTCCGTGACCAACTCGTGGTTCCTACCGAGAGCGTCCCCCAAAGGGCATGGTTTGGACCGCTTGGTCCCCAGGTGGCAGCACTGGGAAGTGGGGTCTAGCGTTGTGGAGGTGGTCCACTGGCAAGGGGTGGGGAGCGCCCTTGGAGATTTTAGCCGGACTTCTGCTTCCGGTAATTGCTCCTGATCTACCATGATGTGAGGACCCCTGCCACCTGCCCCGCCGCCACGTCTGCCCTGCCTCTAGGGACTGAAATCCTCGAAACCATGTGCCTCAACACATCGTCCCTCCCATAGGTTTATGTCTGCCAGGGATCTTACCACGGGGACACACAAGCTGCCTAACACACGAGGGAACCTGTGGAAATGACCAGCTCAGCCGTGGTGGCTTCTCCCTTGATTCGCTCTGTGGAGGTTGGAACTTACTACATCTCGGTCAGCACAGGCTCAGAGGAACGTGTCACCCTGCTCCTGCTCTCATTTCCCCAACAGGGCTGCTGACCCTGGTCAATCGGGAGTGTCCACCTAGAAATGACAGAGCACAGCTAATTGACATACCACAAAAGGCTGGACAGAAGGGACGTCAGTGGGTGTGACCATGGACTCATCATCCCAGAGGGCTGAGAGGCTGCAGCAAATGGGCTCACGCAGGGACCACGTGACCTCCTCCTCCTTGTCATAGGGGTCCCACAATAAATAATGGGAGCGTGTCAACTCTCCCACAGTTTTAAGTGAGAGGCGTTTTCTGGACGTTTGTGACTGCAGAGATGAGCACCTTGTGGGCTGGGGAATCCACTTTCCTTGCTCCAGTCTCCTAGTTGCCATGTCACTGACAGGCAGCAAGCCACGTCTCATCCAAAGACACAGGGAAGGGTCTGAATTGAACTCAGTATCAGTCACAAGAGTGGCGAAGCGCAAGGACATTTAAGATCTCCCGCTCACCAGCTCTCTGCACCCACAGGGCCACAGAGCTATGTAGGGACCTCAGCGCCCTCTGCCCGAGCACTGGCCTCCAGCAGAGGCAACACAGGGCCCCAAAGCGCTGCCCTACTAGGGGGACAGGAAGTGAGGTGTGCAGGGGAATTCAGGAGGGCAGAGCCAGGCATGGCAAAGCTGTACCTCACTGCTCATTTTCGAGCGATACCATCTCAACTCAAACAGGATTGTGTGTTGAGTTACTTACGTGCCTAGCTGGGAACTCAGGGTGAAAGAACCCCACTATCTGAGTCAGCCACCCCGCCAGTCCCTGGAGATAGGGATTCAGTCTCTAGAACCTTGCATTCCACTTTTGAAAAATGGGGAGCCTCAGAATATTACCTCCCACAATGGAATTGGGAGAAGGACCCAGCAACCCACTCTCAAAAATCAATCTGCCATTGAAAACCCTATGAATAGCAGAGCTGGGCACAGTGGCGCACGCCTGTAATCCCAGCGGCTCGGGAGGTGGAGGCAGGAGGATCGCAAGTTCGAGACCAGAGGCAGTCTGTGTAACTTAGCGAGACCCTGTCTCAAAAAGTAAAAAATGGGCTGAGGGTGCAGTTCAGGGTTTCAGCACTTGCAGAGGATGCAAGCGCAAGGCCCTGGGTTCAACCCCCAGTACCACCAAAAAAAAAAAAAAAACCAACAAAAAACAAACAAACAAAAAAACTATGAATAGCACAGAAGCACTGACTATAGTGTTTCGGCTGGTGTACGTAGGGTCACTATGAGTCGGGTATCAACTTGATGGCGCCTAACAACAACAACAAATAATGGAATAGCAAACGGTCTAGATCGCTAACATCAACACTATCATCATCAACATCTGAGGAAGACGCTTACCCTTGGCTGGACAAGTTTGGTGAGTGTTTTAAATAGCTGGATTGGGAAATTTTTGCTCATTTACCTGTCATTACCATGTCCTACAAGGATAGGGCTCATTATTTAAAAATAAAAAGAACAAGACTAAGATAAAAAGCCATAAAAAAGGGCATATTTTAAAAATCAACAGAGTCATGGTAGATTAACCGTGGCAGTTTCCCTCTCCTGAGACTGATTACAAATAATTTAACAGACTGTGAGGCAATCCAGAAGTCAGACCACCATTCTGGGATCTCTCAGAAGCTCCTCTGGTGCCTTTGCCACACTACCCTACCTTTGCTCCCCATTCTCGGGGTCCCTGCTGACCCCGTTCCCACCTGTTCCTATGGAAAAGGGCAGACTATTAGAAATAAAAACAAGAGAGCCAAAAAATCACCCGGAAGGAAAAAATCCGTCCTTTTGAAAAGGATGACTACCTCTAAGTAAGGGCTGGGATTTAGCTCAGTTGGTAGGGCATCGTTCTGCAGTCTCTGAGGTCCCAAGTTCGATTCCCAGCACCGTAAAAATGGGAGAAGGACGTGGCAACCCACTCCCAAGGCAATCCCGAAACAGTCAGCCATTGAAAACCCTATGAGGGTCGCTATGAGTCAGACACGACTGGACGGTACCTAACAATAACAACCTCTAAGTAAAGCTGTCCCAACAAAACTCGGAGCCCTGCCCTCTGTGTGAGGCGCCCTCTTTGCATCCCTCTGTGAGGAGCCTACGCGCTGGTGTGGGAACTCCCTGTTCGCTCAAGGATGGAGGTGGCAAGGATGGCAGCAAGTGCTATTATGGCCACTCTGGCAGCTGCGGCCTTAACCTTGCTAGTGACCACTGGGTCTGGCAGTGGTGACATTAGGATGAGCTTGTCTGCCATGCAGACAGCAGAGGGCACCTGGCTCCTGAGGGTCCCCCTCCTGGACCAGCTCTGCCTCCTGGAAGCCTGGAATCACACAGCGGAATAGGCTTGGCTCCCACTGAAATGAAGGAACCAGCTCAGGCCCTAGGCCAGAAGGCACAGTCAGATCCCACTTTCTTTCACCTTCAGCTTCGACCTGAAGGCTCCATTTTCAACAGATCAAAAACAAACAGGATCTTCCCACACTGCAGTGACAGAGGCAAACATGGAGGGGAACTGCCAGCAGGACAAAGATGCTGCCCTTGGTACACACACGGCCTTCGTGCCACACCCTCGGCACACTCTGAAGGCAAGATGCGTTGGAAAAGAATTGTGCGAAGGGACGGAAAACCACACTAAGTTTTCCTTCTTCGTTCCTTGCAAAAGCCAGACCAGATGGTTTTGTGGAAGCTCACGGCATGACATCAGCCAACTCTCCAAATGAAACACCATACCACCTTCAAAGCCTCAGAATGGGAGAAGTCAAGGGGCTGCTTTTATAGTAAAATAACTTGGAAGAGCCTTGATGACGTACTCAATGATCCACGTATGGCAAAACATAAAAAGGGTTTTAAGTCAATTCTTCCAATTCTTTTAGCTACTACAATGAAAGGTTCCCCAAAATGGGCCCCAGTCTTGAAAGAGAATCTCAGAGGGACCTGTGCGGAGGTGTGTATCGTGTGTGTGTGCATGTGCATGTGTGTGTGCGTGTGTGTGTGTAGTGTGTACATGTTGAAGCCTCTCTCCTGTTTGAGAACCAGAACACTGCCAACTCTCAAAGGCCTCCCCGCTCCTCCACCCACCTGCGCCCATTCCACTGCCTGGACGCAGACACGGCCATGATGCTGACGTTTAGGACAGCCATTCCTTCCCCTGCTTTTCTTTACGGTTCGGCCATTTGTGGATCTATTACGGCACAGGACACTGCTTGCTTTGTGGGCTTCTGAGTGGCTGCCCTCCCCTGTGGCTGGCCTGTGGCTGGGCGGCGCACGTGCACTGATGTGCACGCTCAGTTCCATTTAGGGTGACTTCACTGCAATAGCGTCTGTTCTGTGATGACACCACAAACTTAGTTATGCGATCCTCTTAGCGGACACTGGCATTGTCCCCCATTTGCTATTCTAAATACCCTGCTGGGACAGCCCCATCCATGTATCACTGACATGCTCTGCCAAAGCACCTCCAGGCTGAGAAAGATGCCTACAGGTAAAACTGCTGGGCCACAGTTTATGCGCCTTTTCAAGTTCCTGAGGCTCAACCAATTTCCCTAAAACCCTGCACTCCATAACCTTGCTAAAGCTTGGACTGTCTTCAGATGTGTCTATGTCTCTTTTTTGAAGATGTAGCCATTTGCTACCATCTACCAAAATAACTTGAAGAAGAAAACAAAAACAAACCAAGTTAAGGGACAAAAGATAAATCCGAAATCATTTCTGGGTTCCAAACGCTACAAACTAACAGACCAGTAAAACAGGCTTAAGTATTTCATTACAAAAGTTTGAGACTGAAAGAACAGGATACCCCAGATGTTTCCCTTTCTATTTTTGTCTCGACTGAATTTCCCTAATAGTCCCTCCTATTTAAGATCTCCAGAGTAAATGCCAAAAAGGAACTGCCCGAGGACCTGCACAAACTTAAGTCTCCAACCTCCAAAGCACTTGATCCAGAACTCTTAGGAAATCAGTTTTTCAATTTCAAGAATGGATTTTCGCCAGGCGTGGAGGTGCATGTTGGTAATTCCAGCATTTGGGAGGCAGGAGGATGGCAGGTTTGAGGCCAGCTTGGGCTACATAACAAGTTCCAGGCCAGCCTGGGGTATTCAGTGAGACTCTGTCCCCCAAAAGAAAGATTTTCCCAGAGAAATAATGTTTAAGTTGGAATCAGAGTCTCAGGGGGCCCATAAATGCTTACTTGATTATAATACCTCCCCTCCCACCTATGCTACTGGCATGGGTTGGAATAGAAACAGGAGATGGCAGGGAGCAGAGGCCGAGTTCGGAACCCGCCTGCCCTTCCCCAGGGAGGACAAGGCCAGGAGAATGGGCAGACAGGCAGCCCCGGCCTTCCACAGCTCTACCACCGTCTGTGTCTTTCCTTCTCCGTGGCCTTGTCCAACATTTCGCTGGACTGCACCCCTCACACACAGCTATCCTCCCTCCAAGGCAGGGAGCAGTGGCCAAACGCTTAGAGCTCAAGAACCCTCTCCACTCTTCACAATTCTTGATTCCAAAGAACACTGACTCGCGTGGGCTCCAGCTTTTACATAGTGGTCAAGCCATATAACATCAGATATCGCATATGGAAATTAACCAGGTTAGAATCTGAACCTGAGAAAAAAGGAATAATTTTCCCAAATATAAAATGAATCCACCCATCTTAACATAAATATTTTAAATGAAAATACCTGTTATTCCTCCCCCCAAAAAAATTTAAGAAGGCCTGAAAGAAAAGACTGCCATGGTTTACATTTTTGAGACTCCCTTTAATGTCTGCTAAACAGAATCTATCTAGATTCTCATGCCTGCTTCTACCTTTCATCTGCTGTGTTGTCACAAGTTATGTGGCCTCCAGAAGACTGCAATATACCCTCGAGACAGAAGGAGAGTAAGAAAATGCTAAGACTTCATTTGCCTATTGTGAAAAATAGCTTTAACTTGGAGGCTCCTTGACAACATCCTGGGGGTCCCAGAGGGTTCTGGGAACCACACTTTAAGAACAGTCACTCTAAGGAAACGATCAAGAACTTTTGATCAAGCATCCCATCACTAAAGAATTTTATGAACAAGCACCAGGCGCGGTGGCACATGCCTGTAATCCCAGGGCTCAGGAGGTGGAGACAGGAGGATCGCAAGTTCAAGACCAGAGGCAGTCTATGTAATTTAGCAAGACCCTGTCTCAAAAAAGTTAAAAAAAAAAAAAAAGTGGGCTGGGGGCGCAGCTCAGTGGTCCAGCACTTGCAAAGCTTGCAGGCATAACACCCTGGGTTCAATCCCTAGTACCACCACAAAAAAAAAAAAAAAAAAAAAATTTTAT